>VYZT01064603.1:159011-175368 GCA_013400735.1 Pomatostomus ruficeps
CTTTCGCTCCCTCTCTCCCGCGCAGGTGGACGCTCCGCAACTCCCGAGGCGAGTGAGGGGCCCCGGGCGCAGGCGGAGAGGGGCTCCGGAGCTGAGCCCGGTGCGCTCCAGCCGAGGCTCCTGCCGTGGGAGAGCAGCGCGTGGAAAGGACGGGAGCGTGGGAATGCCGGCTTGCCCTTTTCCTCCCTTTTCCCCTTCCCCTTCGCTGCCCCGCAGGGCTGTGTTTCGGGGCTGCCGGCGGGAATGGCGAGCTCGCCCGGGAGCTGCGCCGGGTGTTCCTCGGGGGTTTGGGGAGAGGCGCCCGCGTCCAGCTCTGGCAGCAGGACCGAATGAGGCAGATGCGGGAGCGAGCCTCTTACTAGGTCTGAAATTTATCCCAAAGCGTTTCTTCATCCCAGCCCGAGGTCCTGTCATCTTCTCACGCTTAAAATGGGCAAAGAGCTTTACAAGGCTTTGGTGTCCCTGATCTGGTAGAAGATTGTGCCTAAATGGAGCTCCTTGCAGAATTGTGAGCCTCCTTTTTTAAAGGTTTTTAGTAAGGAATTGCATTTTTTCAGGAACATCTACAATTATTCATAAACTTAGCCTGAATTGTGCTCAGCTGAGCACATTCTGGTGCTCAGCTTCTTCTTGTGTTCTAGTGTTATCCTAAACACAAAAAGATGTATGTAGGTAATGTTAAAATTGAAACAAACCATTTTAAAGTTTGCTTATAAAACGCAGTTATTTCATCCTTTTGCCTTTATCTATCTGTAGCTAATGGACGTGGATTAGAAAGGATATGCCCTTACTGCTTCCAGTTCCTGGTTCCCGACAGCTACCGGGTGCGCCTCAAACCAAAGATGAAGGTGACTCCACAGATAGAGAAAGTTCTTAAACGAGAGGCAAAGAACCATAAACTTAACATGAAACAGACAAAGCTTTTGCGAAAGTACAGGGAGTCAAGAAGCATTCTGGTAAGGACATTTATTTGGAACTGACAAGTACCTGACATTTCCCTAAATTTCATGTCCCTATTTCAGTGGCATGAAAAATAAGATACAGAAACCTTTCTCTTAGAAGAGGAGCCCACACATTTCTTTTTCATGAGCATAAGAGTCTTCCTTTCTTTTTGGAATAACTTCTGTTCATAAACGACATTTTAAAAGTCTGCCTTCCACTACAGATAGATTATGAACACAATGACAAGACCAGTAAGCTTTTCTCTACAAAAAAAGCCTCAGGACCCCACGTTAGACAAGCTACACAAACATCTCATTTACTGCCTTAGTTTCAATTTTATCAGTTGCTAAGTTGAGCAAATGTGTTTTGACGCAAGCTCTATTTCATATATTTCACTAGCCTCTCTTGGCTACCTCACATTATTTTACCAATCTATACTGACAGAATTTTTTACATTTGTCTGAATATTACTGTTTGTAGGAAGTCTTTCAAAACTAAACCACAGAGGTAATTTCAACAAGTTGATGTTTTTCTTGATGCTTCAGTTATTCTTTCTAAAAGTACTCAGGAATGTGAGATTTAATTACTGTTGGAAGAATAATAGTGTACAGTTAATCTCGTGTTGCCAAGGTATGTACTGTTTTTAAAACAGGTTATGTGAATGGTTGTTGTAATAAATGAGACAGCACCCTGTTGTGCCCAGCAGTTGCTGGCACACTTGGCATTTTCGTAGATGAGAGTCGTGTGATTTCAGGAACAAATTCTGTGAAATAAAGAATTATTAAAGAGTCAATAAAAAAATTAAATCGAGGAAATATCACCAGGGTTCTTGGCTGTCAGAGCAAAATAAGATGCTTCATAAAGGCACTCTCCCCAAATTGTAGGTCACAGTTGAACTTCAGAAAGGACATCTGGAAAGGTTCTTCACCCAGAGGGTGGTTGAGCACTGGAAGAGGCTCCCCAGGGCAGTGGTCACAGCACCAAGCCTGACAGGGTTCAAGAAGCATTGGGACAACACTCTCAGGCACATGGTGTGATTCTTGGCATGTCCTGTGCAGGGCCAGGAGCTGGGATTTGATGATGCTTGTGGGCCCCTTCCAACTCAAGATATTCTGCGAGTCTGTAAACTGAAATCTTTGCTTTATTTTTCTGGGATCACGAATGTTTAGGGTACATCAGAACTGTCTATCTAAGCAGCTGATGAACAGAACAGTGTCCTGTGATGGGCTCTTAGACTTCTCGTGTAGCTGGGGAGTGTTTGTAGGGACACACTGTGCATTCATATGAGTAGTTTAAAATTCAGTTTGAATAGGTCCAGTTTAAACTCTGGGTAATATTTTGGTCTTGGTTTGTAATTACAATTTGCTGTACTTGTGTTCCATTCAGTTTGAGTTTGTCCTGTGGATTATGATTTAAGTGTTTCTTGTGCTAAGTCTTTAAAATGCTGTCAGCAACTGGCAGCTTTCAAAATTAGCAACGTAGATCCCTGTAATCTAATACCTGAGACTTGTGAAAATGAAAATTCCTGTGTGGGTGGAAATTAAAGCAAGCAACAATGTGACAGGTTGTACTTCTGAGACTTTTCCTAGCAAGTAGAACTTGATTTTAGATTGCTTCTGCCATAGAAAGGCATATAACATAGGGACTGTTTCAGGGCTTTAAAATTTCTTGTAGTTAACTGCTGGTCCATTTCAGGGAGTGGAAATTGGCTGTGAAGTGCTATGATTAATCCAGTAATTCCTGTATTCTAAAGTGGTCACCTCCATTTATATTCTATGCAGTGCTAAGTCACCATGAGATGTTGAGTTTCTTTCCCACCTGAATTCCATTTAGAAGAACTAAAAATACGTCAATACCTGAGCAGTAAAAGTTAATGCTGTTTCTTTTTTTTAGTTTGTTAGGCTGACAAAATAATGCCTAGAGGAAGTCAAAACACTTAACTAAAAATGTTTAATTTCAGCATCTCTAAATGTAATTTTTACTAAGCAATCTGAATTCATTTAAATTTACACACTTTGAAATGAAGAACAATTTGGTGTAGATGTTTTTAAAAGTGCTTAGACATTTTTGTGACAGTCTTTTGAGTGTGTTTTTTTAACCAGAAGCATCACGTAACTGTTTTTCTGTCAGCCTAATGGGTGCCTCAGAAAGTTGTCTGGCTGTATTACTCTCCTGTCTCCCAGTATGAGTAGTTGCCATGGCAATGAGGGATCTCAGGAATGTCTGACAGTCTCTGTGGCTGTGTGACATGATCCATTCTGATGCACCTCTCAGCTTGCTGAGCTGCTGAAGTCCCCTGCAGCCTAGAGGTACGCAGAGAGACGTGAAAGTGCCCTTTGTTTAGAACGTCCTCCTTATCCGAGTAAGAACTTTTGCCCTCATACAAAGCATCGTCTTTGTTCACTGGGACGTGCTGTTTTTAGTTAAATGGATGACTGGGTTTGAGAGTTTGGTAGTTTAAATATTTTATCCAAAGGCTCCCTGGAAAGCGTGCAGTACACCTTCACTGGGGGTAGAATATGCTAATAACTTTAGGTGACATAGAATGTCACTTTTTAGCCAAATACACTGAGTATACAAGAGTATTCCTACACATTAGGTATCTTGTACAGTCAAAATATGATTTGCCCATTTCACGTGCTGTTTCATCTGTCATGACAAGATTGTTCTCTGTATTTCACTGTACAATATTACATTCAGGGGTACAGATCTCCTGAAATCAGTTGGTGAGGAATTGGAGTAATTTCTAGATAAACCCAAAGGATATGTTTGGCTTAAGAAGCCTGAATTAATAAAGTGTATGTTACTTTTCAGTATCTCATGTTTTACTTAAGCAAATATTTAATTTGTGTCACCGTATTTGGAGAACAGTTTGGATAATTCTTATAACGGCTTTATAGCATAAAGGTGGAAGGACTGAAAGGCAGCTCGATATCTCCTTTCTTCTCTCCATAGCTGGTTACGTGCAAATCTTGCAACAAAACAACAAGACATTATGGTAAAAGCAGGGATTTTCTGGCAACCAAATCACAAAATTGTGGCACCCCAGGTATCAAATCTAGCCTGAAGACACCAGATGGAAAAATTCAGTCTGCAGAGAAAATGACACCTGTAAGCTGCAGTAGGCTGGGATCTAAAGGGAACACTCCCTCATCACTTTCCAGGTACCTATTTCTTTCCTGTTTAAAGCAGCACTTTGCCAAGTAGAGTGTATTACATTTTGTTGATCTTACATTTAATAACGTTTAATCGTTATCAATTTAATAAAGTTTAAATCGATAATGAAGTGTATTTCTCAGTTGGTATGGTTGAGGAGATCAGTTTTAACTTTCCAACCTTTTAAATCAAAGATTCTCATGAAAAGCCACTGTGTGCAAAGAACGCCTGGTTATGTTTCTGTCATTAATGCAAAATGTTCTAAAATTTGCATACAAAGTTACACTTCTGACTGCTCACTTGCACATGAAAATACACTGTTTCTCTTGAATATTTTTCACTGAAATTATGTATGTGCGCTTGCACAATTACTTTATGTTAATTCTGATTTCTCCCCTTTAAGACATTTGAGTCTTTTGTTTTTCAGGACACGTGAATCTGGACAGGCGACAACCAACTCCGCTTCCAAGACTCCCCGAAACTCCAAATTTCACTTTTCTAAGCTAAAACGGATGCTCGACCTAGAAGAGAAAGAGAAAAGCCAGAAGGCAGATTTCAAAGCCTTCTTGACTTTACTTTAGTTATATATTATTTCAAAGTAATAAAGATTACAGCAATAAACATTGGTCTAGTTTTAGTAAATCAACAAAGTGATTTCTTTAAAACTCAAGCTAACAACCTGTGCATGGTGAGAGCACAGACCATATTTTTTAGAAGGAAGCTCTGTTTCTAAGGAGAGTGATTGTCTGCCAAAGGGAGATGAGAAGAAAGCCAGTTTAATATGCTTGGGAATCTTGAGCATGTTTTGCAGTTCCTGATGCCCCAAGAATTAAAAGCCAGGATTTATCCTTTGAGGAAGCTGATGATGGTCCCACCAGGACCATTTAATTGTCGAGATTAAAGATTTTCAATTTAAGTTTGGCACAGAGATGAGAGAGGGCAGTATAAAGTCATCATTAAGGACTGAGGTTATAGCCTGTCCTGAGTACAGTCTGCAAATGCTACTTCACACTTCCCCTCTGAAAAAGAGAGCCAGTTAGTTAAAAGCAGTTACATTCTTCAATTTAAAGGTCTGTATTTTCCTTTTTTTTTTGCTAGTTTAATGAATATTGTACTTTAAGTGCCTTCAGACTCAGTGAACACTGCTTAAGAAATAGGACCAGCAAATAACAGTGGGCTGGGAAGCAGTCCAGGGCAGGGGAGAATGGTTTGTTGTAAACTGTACTTAGAGTCTCAGAGATTGGCATGTAACCTTTTTATATCTCCTATACGCTTCCCAAATAACTGAAGGGTTCACTGCTCTTTGTCTTCTCATGTACATGCAGGATAAAATGAACTGACATTCTCTAATCAAAATACAAACCTTGCAGTGTTGCCTTTTCCAGGGTAGACCTTGGCATTAATTCACCTGTTGCCGTACTTACAGTCCAGTCCTCTGGAAAAATACTTCATTTTGTTGACGGAAAATGTGCATTGCACAAAAGCATTTGAAAAAACAAATTTCACAATAAATTTTCCTATTAGAAGTATAAACATTAGGTACTGCTGTGCTTCCCATGAGGCTTATGTGAAACCAGCACAAGTATCTGCTGTTTTTTAAGGTGCCCCAACATCAATGTGTTTGTGAGATGAAAGCACGTTTCCCGTTTGGCCCTGTTTACAGTGCTTCTTACACAACACCTTGTGGTCTCAGGAGTGCATTCCTTTCGGATAAAACTACAGATAAGCGAGAAAAGACATGAAAGGGGGAGCAGGAGCGTGCTGGGAAAGCTAATGGGGGATCTATCCATGGGATCACAGGAGAGCTTGTCTAAACCACACGTCTCCGAAAGTGTTTTGTGAGTGGTGGGCACTGAGCTACAGGCATTCTGCACGCCAGGTGTGTTACCATTGCAGCACACTAGTTGTCAACAGATAGAGCCTTGTCATGCTCCAAACAACATCCTTTTTCTTTGGAATTGCCAGAGTTGTCAGGTATGTCCAGATGTGTTGTTAAAAGGGAGTGTTACTGTGAGCTATTAGACTGCTCTGGGAACAAAGGGGGAAAAAAGTCATTCGGTACGTGCCTTTCCTTGTTTTACAAGTGTGCTTCAAAATGCTGGGTAGAAATAATCTCCAGGGCTTTTCTTATTCCTAAGCCTTTAACAGAGTGTTTTTTCTGTTAAGTGGACTTTCCCAGAATTGGTGTACTGAAAAGCATACAGACACACATACGTATAAACATCTCTAGACGTGATATACACAGGTATATACATACATACCCAGACATCAGAGGCTTCTGTGTAGACATACACTAGACACATACATGCATGTCACGCGCTCTTCCCCTCAGGACACATCACCTTCCCGTACTTGGCGAAGCGCTGAAGGCTGTTGGCTGCAAGAGAATTGCTGAGCTCCCCTCCGAACCCCTGCCAGGCCACGTTACTGACTTGTGTTTGAAGAGCTGGAAGAACAACTCCAGAGAGAAAACACCCCCACTGATTTCAGAGAGGGCAGAACTTCAGCCAGACTTTGTAAAGCAAGAGCAAAAAGGTCTCTGTTAAGCCTGCAAAGAGGCATTTGATTAGAGAGTAAGAGTTATTTCCCAGCTCACACAAATCCTACTGGGCAATGATATGTGCATCACTGGCACTACGTGTGTCATACCACACTGAAAATGCTACAAAGTGTGCCTTAAAATAACCAGCTCAACGAAATTTACAGTTCTAGAGATAGGACTCAGACTTGCGCTGCTTCCTCACCAAAAACTGTCACACAAAAAGCCTCAAAATTAGTATCAACCATGTCCTCAGCATCATCACTACGAGTTCTTGGTAGATTCCTGAGTATAGAGAGCAGTTTACAGGAAAGTCATTTCCCACCATGAGATTGAGTAGGCAAGCAGCAAACAAAAATTTTCAAAGATGTTTTTACAACGTTTTATTAAATATGAAAGAGCGTACATACAGGTGTTATTCTGAGGACATAAATTACATAAGGATTACAGGTTCTGTCAGAAAAGCACAATAATGAAACATCTTTACATTTCAAACTTTTCTTGTTAGCTTTTAACAAATGAGCCTATTTCTGTTGCAAACAAGTAATGAGTGCTATTGAACTTTTGCAAATTCCCACAAAAACATCATGCTTAGTAGGATACTTTAACTATTGTAAATATGAAATCAGAATTAGATTCCTAAATAACATGATGGAAGAGATTTACTACTTAATCAAGATAAATGACACACTGAAATAGAAGCCAAGACAAAATTGGTCATTCATTAGAAAAAAAAATTCACCTCAGACACTATGTTTGAATCTGCTTTCTTTATTTGCAGGAATAGTCACTGTGATTATACGTAATGAGCAGAACTGGCCTAAAGATTTGTATATGTAACCATCGGATTTTAGACGTGCTGGTTTTCCCTGTTTTTCCCACTGAAAAAACCCCACACGCGCAGATCTATTTCCTTACGTTTCAAAAGGCTCTTCCGCAGAGGGCCAGCCAAGCCTGTGTACGATTTCCACATCCTCCACGGTCATCTGCACTGCCGGCTACTGCATCCTAGGTATGTATTTTGGGTCATCACTGAAGCACCAGACTGGGTTACCACTGACTTGTGAGAGCAGCGTTGGTCTGTGCAAGTCCTAACACAACGTCTTGTTAAACTTCAGGTAAACAGGAATGTAACTTCATCACAATGAAAGCCCTCGGTTTGACACTCGGAAGACTACTCAGATGAAATACGTAATAAGCATGTGGTCTGGGTTGTGTTGCTAGGGATTAACAGAGGTGCTTTAATATATTAATACAAACATTAACAGAGTGAATCAGACAAACTAATATTACTGCAGGCTGTAGTCTAATTTCCAAAAGAAGTAATGAAACATAACTTCTGAGAATGGTAATTTTTGTAACTAAGGACTTCACATTTATTTTTAAAACCACAGAACCGGGGTAATATTCCTGATATCTTTCAAAACATTCTGCAAAAAACACAGCTTGAGCCTGCAAACGCTAGAATATACATGCAGTCCCAGTGACCTCCAAGGTAAGCATTCTCATATGGCAAAGTGCTGCAGGAATCTCTTTGCTTTTTTTCAGAGAATGCTCAATAAAAGTGCAATATAGTGAAGCAAATAATCTAATTATTATGCTTTTATTATTAGATGAAAAATGTTCAGATATTTTATAATTGTGCCTTTTTTACGGCAAGCATTCTGGTTTGCCTGGAGTCAGACCACGTTAGAAGAGGCGGGCAGGGTATAGCAACACATTTTCTTTCCCGGTGTGGCAACACCCCAAAGCAGTTCCGTGGTCAATCCCACCTACAGATAAAACACTGTGCTGCCCAGTCTCGTAGTTATTTCTGTTTTGACGGAAGCTGACGTGTGGTTTGCTTTACCTTTCCACCCAGGCATGTTCTCCCTTTCGTCTCCTCGGCACCCTACCCTTCCCACCCAGCCTCTTTTCTTCCTGAGATGTCACAAGTACGTACGTTAAGCTTTGGAACCTGAGAATTTGGAGGTATTTTTGACACTACAGGGCTGCATTTGTACCGTACCATGCTATCTCCTGCTATGCTATTACAGTTACAATATACATCTCCTAACTACTCGATACCTGATGCCTTTCCCATATAAATAAAAAACACCCCAACGTACCATTCAGCCATTAATATATGACACTTGCTCTAAATGTGACCTTTGCCTTTCACAAGTCCTCTTTTCCAAACAAATATTGAGGGATCATTTCCAAAACCCCAGCTATGAAAAACTCCTTGAAGTAAACAATTTCACAGTAAAATAAAGAAAAATATATCCAGAAAATAACAGTCTCTCAAAATTAAAACTTATATACATCAAGAAAGAGTTGAGGCTTTTTCCTCATTCTTTTATCAGTTCTACATTACCTGTAGAAAAGCAATGTTACCGCTAGGAGTTATGAAGAGAAAACCCAAATCCAGTGAAATAAGTGTCATGTATTTTTTACAACCCTTGAGAGATCAAGAAAATTCAGCATTCAACTTTATAACTATTTTCAATTCAGGAAGCAAAGGATTGTTTAAGCTGAATTCCCTATGATTCTGAGTATCCAAGACAGATCTTTCAGTGCAGTCTAACAAGCCTTGTCACTGCACTTACAATTACCTCTGGGCACAAATTAAGTTTTCTATGGATGGAATTCAACCACGAACTCACTATTTATGCTTCTTGTTTTATGATTTATTTTATAATTCTTAATAGCTTAAGCTGGTTTAATATTTATCACAGATTTGGTGTTATTCATTAGCAAAACTGAGCTTTAACTGCAACTGCAACGCGCACACATGTGAGTAAGAATTTATGCAAGGAGTTTAACGTACTAGAACAGAAATATTTAAAACATTAAAATTGTAACAGAACATTGTCTCATCAAGAATCTACACTGAAAAGATGTCAATAAGTGTTATTTAATTTTGCATATGACACTTAAAGAAACGAAATCCCCTGGATGCAATATAGTCAGCTCTTTTTATTCCTATGGAGTGGAAAATTGCCACTCAAAACTTAGAAAACTTTGGACAGCTAGTGAGCTCTGATGAACCAGTTTGAGCACTCCTATTTGTCAGTCAGAATTTTTTACAAAATCAGTATTCTACATTGCATGCTATGGACTGCTATGTCAACAGCTTGCATTTTTATCTCTTCAGGTTTTTTCCCTACTTAACGGAGGTCTAATTCATGTCAGCTTCCACAAGAAAAGATAACCAGACCAAGATGCTTATGTCCATGTGTATCTATGTTAAAGAGAATGGTTATTCTCCATTCACATCCTACAAGTATTCTAGGGATTAGCCCTGCAGAAGACAATAACAAGTCACAGATAACTATCACCAACAATTTCACTCCAGGACTATTTTGAATTGTTGTGGGTTTTGAAAAGAAAGTATAGCTTTTTGTAAAGAATTTGCTTTCATGTGAGGTGCATCAAACTTGTAAACTGTGAACTTAACTGGTACAAAACAACACCTGGCAAATGCAAAACCATGAACAAAATGCAATCATTAAGTACTCCTATGATATATCCAACTCAAAACTTGCAGCCCAGGTTTTTAAGGTCATCTAAATGCCAAAGGTACAGGTAGGCATTTTTAAAATCACTCAGCAGTTACATGGCTCATTCCGATGGACTGAAAAGCCTAAACGTTCTGACAATGTGCTACATGCCTGTCTGTATCTTTAAGTGACACTAAAAGCTGATGCACAGTATGGAAACAAGGATTCTTCACAAATTCTGCTGTTCCCAGACAAATACCACATTTATGCCATGCAACAGAGTTTTTATAAACTGGGCAATATTTTTCTGCTGTTAGACTTATACACAGGTCTGAACTGTCTCCTCTTGCTGTGTGAGAAAAAGACAATGGAGATCTAGAAATATTCGCTGGAGCAGGTGAAGGTGGGGAGGTGGTAGCCCATGCTGGCCTCCAGGGTTTCCCAGTGGAAAAGAATGTAAAGTACAGCTGTATCATCATCTTGCTGCATGTGTGGATGGTACATTGTCAAATTTTAATAATGGGCACTTAGCAATTGAGGCAGTTTAGAGAATGACCTTTTAATTTAATTAAAACTGTAAAAGGGCTTCACATTTCTGGGATTAACCTTTTTAGATGGAAACAGATGTTCCGGGAAGGGATTAGATTACAAATGAATGGTCCCTCGATTTAGAAACTAAGCAGCTGCAAAAAGCTACAATTCCAAAACATAATTAAACTGGTCAATTGTATAGTTTCTACATGCTGACTTTTAAATGATACAAAAATATTGCAGTATTTTGAGTCATTTGAAGATCTGCTTGGTGTAACGTGATTTGTATTTTCCAACAGAAAACCGGTTATTAGCATTTACTTTAAAAAAACCCATGCTGTATTGGGAGTGGGTAATTTAAATGTAATGGACAGTAAGATCACCTTTTAACTTTGCATTAGATTGCATCGACCTTCTTGGAAAACATAAGCCTGTGATTTCCACGTTTCACTCCCTCACTAGCAACGGAAATGTCTCAAGTTCGAATTATGTTTTGATTATATGTTGATCTACATTAAATACAGGGTACATAAGAAAAAATCTTAGCATGTTTTTTTACGGGGCACCCAACGGAAATGTTTACAAAAGATAATTATTCATTCTGCAATATAACAGACACAGATGCCACTTTTATAAATGTACCCTTATGTTCACTCGCCAATAAAATAGTAAACAAATCAACTTTTTAAACCATTTTTTATAAATTATTAAAGTATTTTTACTGACACTCTGCAACAATATACAAAAATAATACTACGAGAGTACCGATCGGTCTGGCCTACCCCTCACTTCACAGAAAAGCAGAGCCTACGGGGGATGTTCTGCTAATCAATCGTCGCTGTAGATGTCTCCTGCAAACGGGAGGTGTACATGGCTGCCTGTGACGTTGGGAAGCCGGGAGAGATCAGGCAGGTTCTGGATCCGGGACCTGAGTTCTTTCCGTACTTGGGACACTCTGGCTAACTTGCGTTTGTACTCCTGCAATGCAGAAGAATTCAACATGAGGTTCCTTTGCCATCACCATCCCTACTGCTTACTGCACCTGAGATTTTCCAAACTAAGTATTCCTTCTGCAACTTGGATAAACAGCCTGGGATATCTGAGAACCCAGAGATCTGGGTATTTGGAGGCAGAGGTATCAGCTCTGGCATTTTCCCAGCCACAGACTTCAAAAGCATAGCCACAGGATTATTTCCTTGGAATTCTAGGAACAGAAATGCTAAACAAGGAAGATAATCCCTGCTAACACAACCACAGGCTCTTCTCCGTGTAACTACTAGAACGGGATTATTCTTAAAACTTAATTAAGGATAGTTGGTACACATATTCTATTATCAATAACAAAGGCTGAGAGGATAAACTTACTGATGTCAAAGAAGTTACTGTCATCTCATACCGCTGAAATAATAAAAACCAACCAAATACCCCCTAACCAGGCCTAATCGGCCCCACCAAGCCAACCAATGATAAATATTTTGTATTAACTTTTATAATAAAAGCCATATTTCTTCATTACATTTACGGATTTAACCCTGGGTTTTCAGAATCTTTTTGAATTGGGAACTTAGAATTTCATATCGTGTTGGAATACAGGTCAAACCACTCAGAATTGATATATTTAATGATTATAAGGCACTTTTCACTTGAAGCAACATTATATAAATAAAGTTTAACATTGTAAATCAGTGCGCTAGAATATAGTCAGTGGTCACCTATTAAGAACACGAGATAATCAAGAAGAATACCTGCTTTTATAAAATGAAAACGGTTATTCCAAAATGTAGGAAGATTAACATATAATTCACAGGAATATTTAAATTTCAAATACTTGGAAATAGTGGAAAGCAGAAGAAACTAAGCACTAGCAGGCAAAGCAGTGCTTCATGAAAAAATACCAGAACTGAGAACACATCAAACGCAGATGCTTTCTGGCGTGGCTGCAGGTTCTGCTACAGCCTGGGAATGGCTGGAAGTATCAACACATAGATAACCTACAACTTGGATAATCACTCCATGGATAACCAAGATCTCATGACTATAACCACTTTTAAATAACATTGGGGAAAAATTCTACATCACCCTCCAACAGTGACAAATACAAACACTTGAAAGTTCCAGCAAGCGTGAAAACACTGGGCCAATGTCTACTAAAGGTAACAATCATGCTGTTTATTCACAAGCTCTAAACATAATTTTAGACATGCTACTATATTGCTAATAACATGGAGTAATAAGGAAGAACAGTGAAAAGACCTTTTGGTAGTAGAACTCAATACAATAGAAAAATGAAGTAAAAAATGTTAGATAACTGGGACATGATCAAGATTACCGGACAAGGCCCAACACACATTAAAAAAAGTTTGCAACTACTAAGGCGGCAGCATGACCTTCTTACCAAGGGCAGTAAGAGAACCATGAGATACCTTGAATTCTTAATGAGAAGGTAATGGGTAACTAAAAAAAAATTATCAAATCTTTACATAGAAGGAAGAAAAAAAGTGTCCCTGAATTAGGGTCAATTCTTTGGTATCTTTTATATTTCAAAATCGAACGTAACATGCAGATTCTTATGAGATACTAAACACAGTGAAAATACTACAGATGCACAGTCAGTGGAACTGTAAACTCTTGGTAGCAGTACACAGGGTAAAGCAGCATTCATTTTAGGATACAGGTGGCCAAAGACATCTCACAACTGTGAGTCCTTTGGTCCTATGAAAACCATCACTTGCTCACACATGTCCAGAATGTTTTCTTTGGTGCAAGTGACCTCAGAACACGGCTGTGGAAATGAAGGTCTGTATCCTGACATTGTATTCCTACAGTAATGCCCAAAGGCCAGAAATACTTTACAGTTTCATATCTGATTTTACAGCAGCATCCAGAGGCCTCACTGAGCGGACTCTGTGCAAGACATGTCGTCTTTTGCCAGCACGTAACAGGCCAGTCACAGCCACTCTCGCTAAGCACTTTAGTCCAGGTTGCAAAGACTCCTGACTAAGATTTTAGAGAATACATTTTAATGCCAGACAAAAAAAACAGTTTCAGATTTCACTGTTTACTAAAACAACCAATTTGGTGCTATACAGAATACTAGTCAACCAGAATCCCTATTTTCAGAAACAGGATGCCTGGAGATTGATCACTGGGCAACGAGGATTTTGAAGAAGCCAGGAGATCTGGCCTCCACTGTGAAAGATGTACTGCTGTGCAGAAGACGATAAGCAGAACTGTATGCAGAATCAGTACACTCAAGAGGCCTAAAAATCATAAAAGATATTAACTATAACATCCCTCCTGCAGTTAATTCTTGTACAGAGCTGAATCCTGTCCAAATTTATTCTCTATCAATGAGGAATGTAAAGCAACAAATCAGCATCCCTTCATATGCTCGAAGCCTGAAGCTAGGCAAATACACACCGTCATTTAGTGACAGACTTAGCAGCTATACTCCCACTAGACTTTACTCCAAAACTTGAAATGTGCCTTATATTAGATTGTCAGTTGCTTGACTCCCTCAAAGTTCCCTTTAGCTGATAATAAATCATTTCCATAACAACATTGCATTTCTGACATCCAGCATTTTCCATACAAATTCTGCCTGGGACTTGTTGCCTAGTGACTATCAGCTTGATCAATACTACTAACAGTAGGTTCCTTTTCCTCACTAAGGAAAATGTTCTCATAAATTCTGTCTCCCACATAAAACAGTCATCTTCCTCTCACCAACATCTCTGGCATAACGCACTCCTGGGAGTCAAAATTTGTTCCTTAAGCCTTCTCAGAAATATGAAACTCGGAGAAAATTTGCTCAAAGTTTTTACTGCAAAAGTAGAGTAAATAAAAAAAAAAAGTAAGGTTTTATAGTTGATTATATTATTGATGCAGCGTAAGGTACAAAATGCAATTTTAATCCAATTTTGGTAATCTAAAGCATATGTGAGATCTGAAACTGCATGTTAAGACATTCACAGCAATCCTCCCCCACAAGCAGAAAAATGATTCACCTATCCAGTGCACCTTACTTCCCATGACACTCCTGAAACTATTCTAGAAATCACTGGAGATGTCCAGTTTTTATGACTGCTGAGCAAGTTTAAAAGAGGGCTTATTTTCAAGTACAGCGACTCAGCAGTTTTGAGGTATTTTCAAGGCAGCTGCTGTTCACAGTTTGATTCTATTTAAAACCACTAGTCTCTTCTGAAAGGGTTGCTTGTGTATTTTTAAGGCTGTTATTATAGTCCTGGCATCACCTAAGTAGTCCCAGACTGCTGGAATACAAGTATTAAGTACTCCTTATCAACAACACTCACTGTACGTACAGCCTTTACTATTTTATCATAATAGGATGTACATGTACCTACCACCTTTTTCCTCAGTGTGTATGTTGAGAGTGTGACTTAATGAAAGCAGAGGATCGGGAATTGGGATATCCAGGTGTTATTTCTAATACCATTGCTCTATTAAAAATGCTGAATGTTAGACAACCAAATAACAATTTAATCCTATTTTTGACACTTTTAACTGTGGAAATCCTCATGGAGAATTGCATCTTCGCTATGCTGATTTTAAGATAAACTTCAAATTACCCCTGTATAAACGAGGCAAGATTTGAGCTATTTACTACAAAGAGTCAAGGATAGTGGAAGTGTGATGCATTCTTCTGTTACTCTGAGCTTAATTTGCATCTCTTCCTACCTGTGGAGAATCTTACTCTTGGGATATATGGGCAACCTGATGTATGTATGTAAGTTATGTATGTAGAGTCTCTTCAATTTCTCCAGTGGCTTAAGCTAACACTACTTTCAGGCAATATTTTTTGTACTTCCAGTCATAAAAGCAGATTTATGAGGTAATTAGAGCTTATTTCGCTCATTAGACTCCCTCTGATTACTACAGTTTCCATTATTCGACAGCGTAGATGGATATTTTCTGAAAGCTATGCTAACAACATATGGATTCAGCATCTAGATTAATAGTGATTCTCTATCAAATAAGTACCAGGCAAAAAAGCCAAATAACTTTTGATTAGACACTACAGACATCATAAATAATAAAAATGTGGGCAGATCAAACAGGCTGTGCACTGCAGAGAATATATTCCCTTCCAACTAAAACAGATCTTTATAGAGATGTTCTGCAATAGAAAGGTGGTACAGATAAAAAACATGAAACTTCATGGATATTGCTTTCCCCATTGATATGACTTTGAACCTTCATCTGATCACTGAGGCTACGTAACGCATCAAAATACTGGTAGAAATCAAAATGCGTGGTAGAAAATGTATAGCAAAGCAAGAAAAAAAGGTTTCAGGAAAGACCAGTATTTAATCTGCACCCTTGTTAGCTATAGAAAGGTAAGGTAGAAATCAATTCTTCACTATGGAAAAACAAACCCCAAAAAGCTTAAAAGGGCTTTTAAGGTGTTGAGGGCATGTGTGTGCATCGGCATCCATGGCCCGCATGTACACAGTATTTAAAACCGAGATCTCTGACTTTCTAGGTCTGTTCCAACCTTCCAGTATCAGGTGTTGATGTCAGAGCTGCATCACAGAGCAAAGGTTTCTCCTGCACGGTGTCCAATAGTGCAGAAACTACCAGAAATCTTTAAAGGTTTAGATGAAAGTCAATCTCGTGTAATAGCCTGATATCGAGACTCTGAAGCTCAGAATCATGGTATTTGTTTTTAGACTCTTCCTTGTTAAAA
>VYZT01064606.1:188-63098 GCA_013400735.1 Pomatostomus ruficeps
GTGATGTGACAGAGTCAGCAGACAAATGCAGTTCCATGCTTCTGGCATGGAAGCATCTGTAACATTACACATGGTAGCTCAGGCATGACCATCAGTTATCTTGTAATGCTTTTCAACATTTCAAATTTAACTCTTTCTTGACCTTCACTTCTGCAGTGTTCAGAAGAAATAAAATCATATAGTATTATACCAAATGTAAATTATTTCTCTTGAAGTAAAAAACCTGCATTCTGTCTTTATAAATTAATGGATTGTTAGTTAAACAGTTTTGGGTTTCCTTATGACTGCCTCAGTATAATTTCCTCAAGTAGTACTTTTAATTACTATAATTTTGTACAGTCTTCTGAGATATTCTTCCTTCTTTTGCCAGAGAAAGGATACCTCTTGTGCACATGAATTATCGCAAAGTATTTAGTCTTTTAGCCACTGCCATAAGGAAGCTTTAATTTCTTTTGGGATTCTGTCTCTCACAAGGAGTTACAAATCCAGAGCAAGTTGAATGGGGATAATTTCTTTCAGGGGAATTAATGATCATTTACTTCTTGAACACTGCTAGCACTTTGCTGGTGCTTTGACAGAAGACAGATTGGGTTTTGCTGCTCTTTTTTCTTAAAGGCTTTGCACAAATAATAGCCTCACTTGCAGCCAATGCTTGGGGCATAGGAAAATCTGAAGATTATTATCACATCCTTGTTCCATATTATGTAAACAAAGTCAGGAAAATTCATAGTGCATTTGCTGTCATCTTAAAAATACCGTTTTGAGCCCATAAAGCAGGGTGGAAGATTTTTCCATCTAAATTTACAGAAAAATAAAAATGCAAAATTTGTCAGATAAACTTGTAAATAATTTTCCATTCTAAAAAATGTTTATTTTAAGCCATATTGAAAAAATAGAAAGAAACTAAGAACAAGAGTCAGCTTACACATAATAGAAAAAGCCTTGAATTAAAGGGAGCTTGCAGCCATCCTGTCTGGGAACAGATCAGGAATCAAATACTGACAAAGGGAAACTCTTTAATGCCTCTTACACCCAGCATAAAGGCAGATGCTACCTCAACGCTACACTAAACAGAATTTATTTCCTTCTCTGTTCTACCATGGTTATACCTTCAGTTACCCTGAGCAAGGCTAAACCAGGTTCACACAACTCTGCACATCTGCACAAGAAGATTACCTGACACCAGAGGGACTCCTGAACTGCCACAGGCTATGAATGAAGCATCCTGTAAAGCAAAGTTAAAAGGCCCTAACGAACACTGACTTTCCTGTACAGGCAGAAAATGGCCTTCAAACATCCTCAGGGTCAGGGGTGATGGTGAAGAGCTCTTTCTGTCTGAAATATCTTCCCAAAGGCAGGGCTTTATCAGATCTCAGGTGTGTTCATGATGTATATTCCATCTGATAATAATGTAGGTATCCCTTTTGCTTCTATTACTTCACATTGTATAAATGCCTAGGAAATGTGGTCTAGGAAAAAAATGTAATTAAAAAGAGAAAGAATTTTTCAGTTTTTTTCTCCCAATCGCTAAATTATTTTAAATTATCAAGACCTTTATATTCTATCTACATATTTCCCTTTCACATTTCCATTTAAACAATACTTTTCTTTTCTTGAACATGGAACGTCTTTATACCTGTGAACAACTAGGAACAGGGAAAAATGAGCTTCACAGCATGACATAACAACTAAAATTACTTATTTCAGATATGTCAATTACGGTCTTTTTAAAATACAGAGGAAGATACTAGAAATTCTTCCTGGACTTTTTGCAAGTGCAATAAGGCTTTATAAACACCAATGGTCATTTTGCAAATATTGGCATGGCTTTTATGGCTAATATAGAATATCACAGAAAAACCTGGAACTTGGATCTACAGCATTAAATTGCAAAGTATTCTTTTTTGTGAGAAATGTAGTAAATGGTAATTTATTAGTAAATTAAAACAAGAGACAGCAAATTGTAAGAAACAGCTTCTTGTAATTTCAACTCTCCTGGAATGCATAGAAAGTTTGAAGCAGAATTTTCACTGTTTGCTGCAACACTTGACCATGTTTGTCTTGTCTACTTGTACATAACTGCAATGTGTGTAGTTTGCAGTTATATTTTTATTATGCATTGCATTACAATTCACACAGATCATGAAATTTATCCTCAAGGAGCAGCACAAGTCCTGGGTTTTGTGCATGCTTTGGGCTTTTTTTATCTATAGAAGACATGGGGGAAAGAATCTTAACCTCACCTTAGTAGAGTGTCAAGGTACAGCCAATGTGTACTCCTTGACCTGGGTACTGGCAAGTGGTCCATGGCTCAAGCATTAACTGCGACTCAAGAATTTTTCAGGACTTTATGTCATCTATTTTCAAACAATATGAAACGGCTACCACAATGACATTATCACCTTGTATGAAAACTCAGATTCTGAAGTCTTTCAGAACATCAGTGATGAACACATTTTCAGTTGTCTTTGTTTCTCATAAAAAGCACTAGTGAAGGGAAGCCTGAGTTGTTTTGAAATAGCTTGTCTTGAACTCTACATGCACACGCTTTTACAGCCTGTCATGTTTGCACACATTGCTAGGGAAGAATGCCCAGAAGTTATTTCCCTTATATAATTATGAAAAAGGAAGATATATAGGATAAACACGAAGTCTGGAATTTATGATGATATAGGAGTGTTAGCAATTAGAATATTCTGTTCCCTTTCAATTTTGATCACAACTAATTAAAATTCAGTATAAGGATCTTTCTTGTGAATTCCTTCTAAGATATAGTTTTCTGGTAAAATATAGGACTGGATTTCCTAAAATTTAAGTAGTAGTCAGACAATATTCATATGATGTCGCAGCAAATCAGTTTCAAAGTATAGTGAAGGTAAGGAAGTTTTCCTTTTCCAAAACAATACGGTGAACATACCACATTGTTTGAAAGGTAATGGTAAAGAATATAATGCCTTATGAGCATTTACAACAAATTATTAAAAAGATAATCAATTTTTTTTTCTTTCCAATGAAGGTTATGTTATAAATGTGCACACAGGAAGCCCCATATTCTCTGGAATTTTTACAAGATAAATTGTGGGTTGTTTCTACAACAGGAAAAGATCATTTAAAGAACTCCAGCTAAAATGTTAGTGCAAATGTCTGTACTATCTCATTATTGTGTAAAATCTGGAAAAAAATATTTCCTTTTACAGTTTTAAAAAGGAAGCCACTGAGAGAAAGATTTGGCTTTATTTTTATACACATGAAACAAAGCTCAATCCAACAAACTTTACAAAAGATAAGCCGGATGCCCTTATTGCCTTGAACTAAATTGTCACTTATCCAAAGGTTTTTTTAGTATGTCTACTAGAACAGTATTTTTTACTTTTTTTTTAATTATTGTTTTTATTTTTTATTTGTGGGTTTCTTTACAGTTTTTTTCACTGACAATAAAAGATCATTGTATTTTACCTAGCCTGCTATGTATTTGTCACACCCTCCCACCACCAAACACAAGAAGAGATAGAAAAAGTTTTGTTTTTCATTTAGCAGTAGTCACACAGAGACAAAATCATACATTTGGCGTGAATTTCACAAATGAGTCTAAATAGACCTTTTTCAACACATTTGTTGCTTCCAAACATCAAGATTTCTATTTTAAGAGGACAGGGACTTGGCGCATTCTCTTCCATAACATATCTTACAGACCTTTACTTTGCCTCTTGTGTTACTTTTGCTTAGTAGAAAAGAGTATGAATGACCCAGTGAGGGGGTATAATAATTAGGATATAGTATGAAAGGGCAAGCAGAATCTGGAGACACTCCATGTGTGCTTCCAGTCACTGCAACTACCAACTATTTCTCTTTGGCCGCCAGATTCATTCATCTGTACAATTAACCTGATGTCACCCTCCATTAGTCATCTTTCCCTCCTCTATTCACCTATTTTGACTTCTTGCCTGTGCCTTGTTTTTCAGGTGCCCAGCTGTACTCAGCACCCTTCTGTGTTAGTTATCTTCCTCCTTCTGAGGTCTTTTGCTCACATTCCATTTTTCGATATTTGAATTTCCATTTAAAAAATGTATGCATGTAGAAAAAACAAAGGACCTTGAAACAGGATGCAAGGTATATTTTTATAGGCAGACTTAAAAATTAGAATTGCTATAAAAGAAGATATAGTCAAACCATGTAATTACAAGGCAGTATCGTTGCATATTTCATTTTCCTATCCACCCCGCATGAACTTACACTGTCACAAATAAAATCAGATTGTCAGCTGTCCCTTTTTCACCTGAGAAGAGTCAATGTAGTACTTTATAAATGCAAAAAATAAAAAAATAGGATTTCTGCCTTGAAGATCATACAGTGAGAAATAGAAAAGAACAAAAAAGAAAGCAGGATGAGGAGAAAAGGTCGGCAAAACAAGCATTAAAAACACAGGGAAAATAGGAGACATATTTTATTGGCAGCTGACTAGTACTGATAGTACTTGGAAACGAGAACAAATGGGGAGTAAATAAGACCAAGCTGGAAGTCTACATTAGAAACAGAGAGAAGGAAATGGATTTTGCAGGAAGATATTGATGGTGTTCTAAGTGTTTCATGAGTATGGACCATGAAGTTTAAAGAGGATTTTTTACAGTAACGTAACTCCCAACTGGACCAATTTCCTAAAATCCTGTCAGTTTGACTGTGTTGGTCTTGATGAAAGCTTTTTTTCATCAAAGCCTCCCCCACTTTACAGCCCCCTCAACACAAACCATGACCACTTTAAAAAAGGCTATGAATATTTCAAAGAACTAAGTGGCATGGATGGATTAATATTTTAATTCAAGTTATGCTTGCCTTTTATCGAGTTGTAACTTTGAACATAATAAATTCTGTTTAAAGAACCAAAAGCTTTCATATTGTATATTTTGCCTCCTTTTTCATTATTTATTTTAAGTGTTTTTCTAAACACTAGAATGTTTATGGACCTAGTCAATGGCATGTCAAAAGCAGAGAATGAAACTAAGCTTACTCCTCTGATAAATTTTCAAGCTAAACCAAGAAAAAATTCCTTTTTTCCTTTGCCTATTGTAAACATTTGTGCCAAAACTTTCTTTACTTCAAATGATTGTACAGTATTTACTCCCCCAAAAATATGAAGAAATATTTTTTGAGGCGGGCTTTAGGTGACAGCTGAATTACAGCAGTCTGGCCAGTGAATTCTACTGGGAGTGTTCACAAGACTGGAATTCAATGGGACTGAGTGATTCACTTGCCTCCTTTTGTGCTATGATCATATTTATTTTCAGGAATTCATTGATAATAAAGAGCAGGCATGTCATCATATAAAACCAAAACAATTTGATTAGGCTACCTGCCAACAAAGACTTTGCACTTCAAATCAATTTGGACACACAGCTAAAATTTCCTAAACTTGAGAAAGGCAAAATGGAACTACAGAAGCAGAATTTTGAATTTCTGTCACAGAAAGTTAATATTTCTGATAATATCCTTCAGAGAATTTCTTAATATTTTTTGTAACTTAGTAGCTCTTTCAGTTCTTATTATGTTTACTTCACTACATCATATTGAGTTCAATTCATTCAATTCATTCATTGGTAACCTGAGCTGCATTAGACAGAGCACTTCCAGCATGTCACAGGAGGTGATCCTCTCCCTGTACTCCACACCTGGAGACAGACCTGCATTGCTGGGTTCCTCCTCAGTACAAAGACATGGACACACTGGAGTCCAGGTGTCCATGGATAATGGACTATGAGGATAATTAAGAGGTTGAAGAATCTGTCCTGTGAGGAAAGGGTGAGAGAGCTGGGACTGTTCAGCTTGGAGAAAGTTTTGTTCTGTTTTGAAAATCACATTATGCTTGCAATATGAAATACTTACTGTCTCATGCTAATGAGAGCTGTGGTGAAAATGAGACCTTGCTGGATATAACTGGAAAAGTACAGCATAGCGAAACAGTTCAGCTAACAATAAACTCCTTTTCAAATCTTGGCCTATCTTTGAAGCTGAAACAATAATGAGCTTATAATGAAACAGCAACATTCTTGTAGTATTCAGGGTTACTGTTGAGGCAGGATAGTCTGAAGTTGCTATGCTAAATAATGCATCTCTTGACAGTAATGGTCCAAAGATTTTTTCCTTTGAAGATCACAGAACCAGAGAGTTGCTGAGGCTGGAAGGGACCTCTGGAGGTCATCTGGTTCAATCCCCCTGCTCAAGCAGGGCCACCTAGAGGTAGCTGCAAAGGACCATGTCCAAATGGTTTTCTAATATCTCCAGGAATGGCAACTCCACAACCTCCCTGGTCAACTTTGTATTCCCTCTGGGAACACACCAACAAAGCAAATTCCAAGACCTAGCTTTTCTCTCCCATGTTAAATAATTTTCCCCCTGTTTTAAAGATGCAATATTCTATAAAACCTGGATATTTTTCCATCTTTCAACAGAAATTCTGACTTCAGGTAGAGGTAAATATGAGATAAATGGGAAGCAGCACAGACCTCAATAGCGCTGCAGAGATTTTTCAGCAATAAAATTTCTAATTGTGCTTTTGAGACCAAGTGTTATACTATCACTACATTGTATTTCATCTCTTCCTCAGCCATTTTTAACTGTGAAGTCTGTGCTAGGCATTCTACTTTTGTGATTTTTTAAAATATATCTCCAAGCTAATTTGATAGATAAATCCTCCTGTATTAAGAATATATAGCACTGACTTGTTTGCAACGGTGAATGCAAGACATTCCTGCAGCAAAAAAAAGTATTTTTAGACTAAAGAAAGCAAGAAAAAAGAGCTAACCTATTTTATCTTACAATGGCAGATTTCCAAACAGTCATATATACCTGTACACACTTAGAAACATAGATTATAATTGACTCATGAATCCTTTGCCTTTTCATACGTCTTAGCATAGCAACAGAAACTCATAGATATTCTGGGTTCACTAATTTTGACTGCTCTGTTGCACAGAGGATAAAAACTTTCATTTAAGACAGAACTGTGGCTTGGCAGTCTGAGAAACTGAATGCTAAGACTTGCTACGTCCTACAAATTAGCACAGTCAGGTGGGTCACATTTGCATCTGGTTTCTTTTTCCTTGTTTTTGTCCTGCTCAGGCCTCACAAGTCATCAGACTTGCAGAATCAGATGCCTTGTGTATATGGGCCTACAACAGACACATCCACACACCGCCACGGACTGCAGTATGTCCCAATCATGCCAACCTGTACGACAGGAGAGGGTTTAGGGCACTTGAGGCTGACAGGGAATACACAAGACATTCCCCAACTTCAGTGCATTGTTGCTGCTGTCCTCCTCTGGTGCTGTCCTCTGGTGAAAACTACAGGTAGACCCCATGCCTGGAGGAAATGCATGCATCTAACAGCTGGCTGAAGAAATCAGGAAGACTTACAGATTCTCTTTGTGTTTTGCTGTAATTTTAAGTAGAAGCAGTACTTTCTTCCATTATACTTTATTCAAGTTTATTGCAAATATCAGTGTCAACTTTCTAAATAAAAACTTGCAAACTAATATCTGCTATTTGTGTGGAATACCTTGCCACTGGACTGTTCCTGGAGTACAGTGCTGACTACCACTTCTATTACAGCTCTTCATCCTGAACTATTGTACAAAGGTCAGGCTATAAAAAATATAGTTACATTTTCACAACTCCCCATTCTGCTACAGATCTTCCTGTAGTAATCAGGTATTTACTTTGCTACTGTACACTGAAAGGTCATTTAGAATGAGTATTGTACTTTGAGGTAGCTGCTCAGCCACTTCAGCTTATGCTGAGTTGGGCATGGTCTCAGGTAGTCATGATCAGACCCCTGATAGACCTGTCTTCACCCCCATCAAGAGCCCAACACAGAGGACACTCCTGCCTCCTTCAGTGTGGAATCACTATGTGAGTATTGCTTAGATGCCAAAAGAAGGAGAGTAAGAGGCTTGGCTTAAATATCAGTAGATCACGGCTGTTATCGATATAGTTCAGTAATCTTAATTAATAAAAATAATATTGTTTGCTACTGGTTTACAAATATTTCTCACCATACTTAAAGCAAACACAGGTGCATTAGCTTTTCCCACAGTCATTTGAAAACAGAGGAGCAATAACAGCACATGAAAGTGCTCTGACAGTAGAAACAAGTTTGACAAGAATAAGGTTTAACACCAGGTTATCAGATTCATCTTAAATAAATAATGAAACTTTATTTAAAATTAAATAAAAAATGTACAGAACATTTCAGTGTCTCTTGTACTTTGATAATTTAGAATAAATAAAAAGATTACTCTCATACACATTTCAGATGTGGCACATGCAAATAGCAGTTAAAATAGGAAAATCCTGTATTTTCATCTGCCTTACAAGTATTTCCTTCATAATCATCAAGAATCTTTCCTGCGTAGTCTGAACTTAAATGATAGACAAGTCTTTAATGTGCATAAGATATGTACATTAAAGTTTACTATGAAAGAGAAACTCATTAAAATCCCCAGGAAAAGGTCTGAGGGTGGCAGTCAGTGACAAGTTACACTGTAACACTTGCAAAACAGCAAATCTCATTCTTGTCTGTTTCAAAAATGGAATAGTGCATGACACATAGAAGCTAGTAATTTTCCTCTACGCAGCACTCATGAGGCTTCCCCCACAGAAGTGCACATGGTTATGTGTGATACTAAGAAAGAAGCACATCATTTGTGAAAGAAATACAGAGTGGATGACCACGAATGATAAGTTATTCAATACTTCTCTAACATCACGAATTTGATGCAGAAATATGTACCTACATTTCAACTTTTTTAAAGAGAATTACATATTTATTGAGAAGAAAAAACAGTAGGAACTTACCAGAAACAAAATACCACAAATGGTAACACAAAACATAATTTCAACCTAAAGAAGTAAGAAACTTGGACTCATGATCAATTCTGTTTTGTAGTATTCAATTTTACCTGCATATTTTCTTAAAGTGCACATTATCCTTGAGTAGCTCAGTTCAAAAAGAATGAAAAATAAAAGTTTAGAGAGCAAACAAGCATTTGTGTTTTACAAAAACAGCAAATGAACTGTTTTGCCTGGGAAGCTCACTATGAAACCTCAGAGTAAAAACTAAAACCCTACTGCCACAGGACTATGCTAAAGGACTTCCTGTGGAATTGTCTGTAAATGAACTATATCCAAGATATTATGAATACTTGCCCATCTATAGCCCCAACAGAATTGCAATTCAGAACATCTAGAGAAGTAAGTTATGCTGTAGGTGTTAAATAGCATTTTCATTGCTTTTCAAACTACTATTTCTTTATGCACATTGTCTTATCTTTGGATCAGTTGAATAGGGACTTGCTGGAGAAAACATTTCCACAATTAATCTCTTGTTTGTTTGGGCATAACTGCATGCCATGAAACACTCACTAAACATAATTAGCTCCTTTACACTACTAATCCAAAACTTTTTTGTATGAAAATACTGACTTACCAGATGGTAAGAAACAGCATGCTATCTCACCAACTGGGAAATGTGAGTTCAGGTTCACAGGCAACAGAACAACAATGATGAAAGGATACAGGGAGCCCCCAAGGGTAGAGAGGGAAGATGGCCAGGCTCTTCCTAAGCAAGATATGATTCTTGCCTCTCTCAAAGTAAGAGTTGTAACATAAGGAAGGCAGTTGGGTAGGAGACAAAAGCAAAGGCATCCAATAAAAGAAGAGATCAGTCTAACTGCACTCAGCTCACAGAGACGGTCATTAGAAGATTATCATAGGTTGCTTACTACGCTTTTTTCCTTTTTTCTACTCTTGCTTTCCTTCACTTTCCCCCATCGTCTGCCTGGCTAGCCTCTCTGGTGCTACTGTGGATATAACAAAGAGAACATCTGCATGAAGAACTGTTCACCTAGATGTACAAAAAACAAAACAAAACACACAAAAAAAGGAAATATGCAATTTCTGCTAAACTAGCAGAGCTCAACAGAAGAAAATAGATTGCACTGCATATTTGCTCATTACCAATTTTGTGTTAAACTTTTTAAACAAAAGGAGAACTCTGTGAGCCATTTCATTGCGCATCCTTATAGCTGAGGTTCTGTGCAGTTTTTAAGGGAAGGCAGCTTTAGCTGAGGCCAGTGAGGGAAGAAAACTATAATTGAAAATCAGTGTATTTGTCCTGCAAACTAATATTCCTGGCCCAAGCGAGACACTGAACTTAAGATGTCTTAACTGCATTCAGCAGCCAGAAATGATAAAATCTAAATCAGGAAAGCTGAGTCAGATTGAAACTTTCTCTGAAAATACTTCTACCAATTTTATATTTCTGTAAGTTGCATGTTACTTCTTAAGGCAGGTAGGAATAAAACTGTTTCTTTAAGAAAGGTAAAAAAGCTCCATGAGGGAACAGAGAGGCCAGCTGCTTCTAAAGGGCAAGTGATCTGGAAGCTGAGGAAAGCAGCACCTGGCTGGGGCATCATGGAGAGGGTGCTCTGGGCCAGAAAGTGCACTGAGGGAGCTGGCAAACTCAGAACTATAAAACCAGCATAAGACCTATATATGTCTCTTCATTTAAACATAATTTTAATCACAGATGGAAACCAGCAAACATATTGTCCCAAGTCATTGCAAATCCTTTAAAACAAATAGAAAAAGAGATCTCAAAGGGTTTCTTGGTGATATGATCCAAAAACCTAACTTCAGAAAAACATGCAGTGCAATGAGCTGCAAAAATTCTGAACTGAAAGCCAGCAGGGCTCCTGGCCCAGGCTTAACTGCAGTGTTCCCTTAGAGCTGATGAAGTTTGCACCGCAGTGTGCACAGATGCACCTTTGCATCCTGGCCTGAAGGTGTGCTGCACATCACGAGAGTGCTGGGGCACCTGCTATGAGCCTGGGCCAAACGATGGCCTTGCTCTGCCTGTCTGTGAAGGGTTCATTACATCTGTGGTGGTATAATCCGAAAAACAATAGCAACAATACTACTAATAAAAATACAGATAAGGCCAAACTTAATTTTACCTATCACAAAACTCCAAAGAGTTTTCTTGCTAGAGAACTAAGTTTTGCTAACAAACAGCAGTATTTCATCTGTTTTCCACACAGTGATATCATTTAACTCATTTCCACATTTACTCCTTTATCTTTTCCTACTATTTTGTATTCTAGCACTGAAAATGGATTTTTCTCCAGCAAACCTGTGGTGAAGAAGAATGTAAATTTTGCAGTAGCAGCAGCAAGTAAATTAAAACATGGAAAGTTTTATGAATTAAATATGAAACTGGCTAATGCAATCAGTTCTGTACTATTTACATTATTTATTTTATTAAATTAATTTGACTATAGCTCAGTTTCCAGGGTGGTAGGATTTTCATATCAAAGACACAGTAGGACACTGCAAGAGAAATGGAAGGGAAGCTGATGGCTTTGGAGTTGAGCAGACAGCATTAGGGATCTGGTAAAGGAGACTGCTTGGGGTTTGGGGTTACACACTTTGGAAATTTTGGTACTTTGATAAGCAGGGTGATAGGTTACAGTGTTGACATTTAATCTTGTGAGCATTGGGCTACAAGACTAATACCTAAAAGAAGAGAAGAAGCAATTCACACTTTCTCATGTCATGATTTAAGTCTTTCTGTGAACTAAGACATCACTACAATGGTCATATAGCATTTCCTTTTTGAAATCTCCTTTTGATGTATTAACCCCAAGGGATACTGTAACAGATGGCTATTCAACAAACATGTAGCCTTCCAACCCATATGCCTTTATTCCCAGCTACACTTCAGAAACCACTAAGGGAAAGTGTGAAAAAATGTTCTCAGTCCTAAACCAGCAAGGGCTGTAAAATTCTGCTCCTGAATACAAATCCCCTTTTCATTATTTTAAAGCATTCTACTCAGTATATACTCATTGCTCTTTCAAGATGATCTTGCAAAGGTTATTTTTTTTGTTCTTTGGAGATTGGCTGTTTATAAAAAAGCTACTGCTGACTATCAATCCAATCATCCATCTATCCTTCTCCCCCAAACATTAACTTTTAAAAATGTATTATATAAAAAATATTTAAGTCCCATTTCCTGTTAAGTAATTGTTGCTAACATGTTGTTCATTTTTCTCATGAGGACTAATGGGACTGTCACAGTATTTCTCCTTCCAAACAGGGAGGTCAGCTTCTTTGAGCAATTTTCAAGGAACTGTAATCAGAACGAAAGGTTTCCCAATGTGAAATAGATTGTCAAAGAAATATTTGAAAACAAGTCCACTGTGGGAAATAGGAACTCAAGAATAGATGCCTACAAATTAATATATTTTTAATGTGTAATACATATGAATGGACTATCTTCTGAAGAATAAGGCTGGCCAAAGTAATCAGAGTATTTGGACACTCCTCAGAGGAATGTATCAATGATGTTAAGTTTTCTGGAATTATGGATTGTTATTTATGGAGATTTGGATAAATCTATCCCTATATACAGAAGTTTCCTTCTTTTATGATTGATTAAACACAAAGTTTCTTGAAGGGAACCATGATTTTCTTTATATTTTCACAGGACATAGTACAGCAGTGACATAAATGTACGTTGTTCAATCTCATAGAATTAAAAGTGGGTGGATAAAGAGATAGCTGTAAGATGTTTGCAAAGCATCACACTATGTCAGATTGTCTCAAAAACATGACTTGAAAGCTGTCTAAAAAATCACAGACAAACTGTTTTATTAGCTAGCAGCATATCCCAGTGGGTTATTTGCTAAAGGAGCTTGGGGAGGTTTCTTTGGAATGGGTTCTCTGGCTTCTGCTGCTGGGAATGTCAATGAAATTTGTATGGAGAACAGAGGATCTCTGCCTTATACAAACACTTATTGCCATTGAATTTACATTTACAATCCTTCATTTGTTATAAAGTAATCTGTAATTGCTTGTTTGTATATCATTTATGCACTTTTGTAAAAATTCCTTAATAAACAATAGCAATAATTATTCAGCTAAAATAAACCATGTCCCAGATTAGAACTTTCCTTCAAAATAGCAGCTAAGACTCTAATCAAGGAGGAGTCTCTCAACTGACTGCTGAGAATATGAAGACTTATCAAACCTGAGATCAAAGGACATCTGATCTTTTAAAAGGTCTGCTCTTCAAAGAGAAAAGGGGAATCTGTCAGATACAACTGACAAGCACAGGCTGAAAAAAGCATCTGTGTACAGTAGAGAAATGAAGAGCAGTTAAAAATTACTGAGCATTTTGTCTGCTATAGCACTAATAGTAAAAACTGACAAATTGTTACTAATGAATCTGGTTAGTTAAGAAGTAGCTGCTTCTGTATCCCAACATTACTATCAATCCCATGCCAAATAACAAGGAGGAACTAGGGGAATGAAAGTTAATTTTGAGTCTGTATCTCAGCAGGGAGACCTGGGTACCTTCCAACCTACTATTTCAAGGCAAGTGCAGGATATGAAAAAGCCCATTGTCATGGCCATGGCTGTATAGACCTCAAGGAAACTGCCACACTTCCACAGTGAGCGACTGGGAGACCAGCAGTACTCAAATTCCAGCTACAACCTCAGGTCACAGCACAGCTAAAAGCCTGAAGAGTCATGATTAAAATCAGCTCTCAAACTGCTCTGTGGTTTATTAATTATAAAGAATTCAAGTATGGTTTCTGCTTATAAAATGTGGCAGAACCCATGAATTAAAATTCTGTGATCCAAACTACACCCTAGTATTAGAATTTATCCCTAATATCAGTTATTATAAGTTTTATAATGCATAGAAAATGTGTAGAGTTTATAAAAGAAGGCATCAACTTATTCCTTTGTTTTGCTTTTTATTGTTCCCTAATTAAAAAAAAAAAAAGAAAAGGATGGCATTTTTGCAAGGCTGAACACAATGTAACATACTTTGATTAGGCATCTGAACAGGCAAGGCAAAGTTTTTTTCACAGAAAAAAGAGCTCCCAAGGCAGAAATAAAGGCATAGCAGTACAGGGGGAGAAACAAAATCAAACAGTGGAGTTGCACAACTGTGAAAAGCAGAAGTAACTACAGCTCAGCAGCATGCAACAAGAGCAGAGATGCTACAGAGAGTTTTGCACTAAAAGATGAGAAGCTCTGACTTGACAAAGGAAAAAGTACAGACAGGTGGACGTCAGGAGTATTCATTCTATATGATGTAGGCCTTGGTTATTGTTTTGTAATATTTGTTAAACCCCAGCAGTGTTTTAACCAGACTCAAGATACGATATTTGTTCCTGATCTTTGACGTTTGGTATTACAGAAAAGGTTAACCATCACTTAGACTGCAAACAATATTACCTGAATTAGTTCAGTTAAGTTTTGCAAGTTCAGAACCCTGAGTAATCTAGAAAAATAGGTCTAGTACAAAAAAGGTGAATCTAACCTTAAAAGTGCTTCACATTTCCTCTGAAAAACAGAAATACTTTCTGAGAATAACTAGGAAAGTGCTTATGTAGAAAAGAATCTAGAATTTGCTTCTGTCAGTAAATTATACTGAGTTTACTTGAAATGCAATGATGGCAATACAATTTTGCAATTGTATGTGTCCATAAATATCTACCTTTGCAACACCTACAGGGATGGATCTTCCCTGCTTAGCGCTGGTACAACTGCAGAAAACTTCCTGCACATATGAACAGCTTGTCAGTGGAAAGGCTTACAGTGCCATAGAGGTGGAATTCTTCTCATCTGATAGGACCTGTGTAACCTGTATTAGTCACTGAGTGTCCTGGATTCTTCTAGGCACTTTTGGAGGATTATTCAGCCAGCTGCCTAAAATGCTTGTTTTTCAAAGGGATGAATCACTTTCTAGAGGTGTCATAGGTAAAAAAAAATCATCGTAGATGATCAGTTGAACTTAGTGTGGCAGACAAAGCAACATAGTGTAGCCAAAGCAGAAGCATGTGACATCCATAAATTATAAAATATAAACCAATATAATTATTATGCTTTGTCTGCAAACCAGGAGTAATTCAACTAAAACTTTTAACCAGCAACACTGTGTCTTTGGTGGCTCTAAGCATGTGTAGCCAGTGTCCATGCATTTCACACAAGTATGTGAGCAACATCACCACCAAAGGTGCAAACAGTGGACATCAGACAAAGGAGATACCTAAGTGCTGCCACACAGAACAAAATGAGAGCAAAGGACTGCAAATAGACCACCAGCTGAATACACAAGGAAGGTGAACAGCAAAATCAAAACCAAGCATGATGGATTCTCCCTTTTGGGAGCAGGATAAGAAGGAAGACAAAATATTATTAAATTGCAGGTAATGACAATCACATTGAGAAATACGATTAAAACTGGTCCTAATATTTACTTGGAACAATAGAGTGTTGTGCAATATCATCTGAAACAAAATAAGATTGCGAATAGAATAGAATAGAATAGAATAGAATAGAATAGAATAGAATAGAATAGAATAGAATAGAATAGAATAGAATAGAATAGAAAGAATATTTCAGTTGGAAGGGACTTACAACAACCATCTAGTCCTATTGTCTGACCACTTCAGGGCTGACCAAATGTTATTGAGCAGGTTCTAGAAATACCTTTTAAATACTGACAGATGTAAACCCCCAAATAGAATAAAAACATCAAGCACAAGGAGGAAAGATGGGGAAGAAGGAAGAAAAGCCTACTACATAAGTATAAACACTAACAGTTTTGTATACTTATTGCTGATGGTTAATAACATGTAAAATAAACTTCCTTAGCATGAAGCGTGCTGTTAATGAATGAGTTAAGTAACATTTTTCTATAAAGTTTGAAACTGTCCTGATGTGTCAGTCTTTAAAATATATCACAACAGTCTCCAACCCCTTGAAAAATATCAACATACATACCTGTGTTTGAATCTGGACACATATTAAGTTGCAACAGTTTTTGACAGCAAATGTTGCTACAAACTTACCTTACTAAAGGATTTGATATTTTTTAATATTAATATATAACTTTAAGTATTCAAAAACCTTTAAAACTCACAGTCTAAGATATGAGACCTTCCTTGCATTTGTAATTTTTATACAGCAGCCAGATTAGATCAGTGTACAAAATTTCATTCTATGACAAAAGTAACCACAGAATCAGAACATTTTCATTTGGAAGGTACCCACAAGGATAACTTTCCTGACTCCATACAGGGCCATCTCAAAGTCTAACCATATAAACCAAGAGCATTGTCCAAACAGCTGAACACCTAAAGGCTTGCAGCCATGGTCCCCTTTTCTTGGTTGCAGGATCCAGCAACTGACCACTCTGTTAATGAAGAGTCATTTCCTAATACGGAGTATGACCTTCATAACTCTAAGCCATTCCCTCACATCCATTATTTGTGTGAGAATAGGAAAGTTTAGAAGTTTGCTAAATAGAATGGAGAAGACGATTGAAAGGTATACTTTTCCTCTGTAACCTCAAGTTACTGAAAGGTGAAAGCAAATCTGGGAAATGCAGAAACATTTGCAAACCTAATTGAGTTTGGACAGATCTGAAAAACATCTCCAGGTATTCACACAGTCCTAGATAAAATGTCTTTTCTACCAGAACATTTTTATTCTTATATTTAGAGATGAATAGATGTAAATTAACAATATTGCAATAAAATTTAAAACTATTGTATTTCTTTTAAAACTCCTAGAAGATAAATAAAAAGCAAAAAGTCGGAAATATAGCATTATAAATTTTTCTAAAATGTGCCAACTACTTATCTTCTAATAACAGATTTTTTTGTAAAGCTTCTTAATTTTTTTACCAAGCAACATTGTCTCTCTTATTTTCACTCTGCTAGGAAAGCATACTTTTTAATTCTAAACTAAATTTCAACAGAAAACATTTTCCAATATATGTAAATCCTGCATTATCGTCCTGTGCATTGTTAAACGCTGTTTCAGTAGATCTTGTAAAACTGCAGCACTGGCACCATAAACCTCTTCTATACTACTGAGATAAATAAATCTCTGGAGAAGGCAGAATATTCTTTTCTATTGCAGGAAATATGGAAGTGTATTAAACTTCTGAAGTGAGATTTGGGTTCGGAAAATGCTAAGCGCCTACTTTCACTATCAGCTAAGATAAAGGTTTAGTATGAATCATGTGCACTTTAAACAGTACTGACAAGAACAATGTATTATTAAGCATTGAACTCTGCCACAGCGAATAATATTTATCTGACAAAATATAACAAGTGACTGACATTTTCTATATTAATGTCATGTTTCATCATTTTAGAAAACGTATTTCCTTAATTCCTACAGAGTGCCCAAGGTGTTTGAAGCTTTAGCAGATGTGTGAACATACACTCTCTGTTCATAATATCACACAGACTGACTCACATTGGAGAATAGAACACTCAGGTAATCAAATGTAAATGATGCAATAAAGAGGAAATCAAAAATAGTATAAATATCTGTAGTGTGAAGTCATGCTGTAAAGCCAAAAAGTGATTATTCAGACAGAATTTAGTGGAATAAACTGAGAACCATAGGCAGTATTTGAAAGTTAGCCCATAGGCGTCCCCCAACTTCTAGCAGACCACAGTGAACTCCTAATCTCAAGGTCTGGGAACTGCTACTTCCATTAGGAAGAATAAGAACTGTTCCTCAAGAGACAGGCAACTGAGGTTGAGACTTTCTGTGGTTAAAGATATGAGACTGAAAACTGTTTGTGCCTCCATTTTAGCAATGCATGAAGTTCACAGTAAAGAAAAAAAAAAGGTTTGGTTTCCTTTGTTACTGGAAAAAAAAGGGCAGGTGATAAAAGGAAAGGGAAGGAAACAGAAACACGGGGAAAAAAAGTAAAAAGTGGGTTAGGTTCTTTTCATAAATGCAGGTCTTGAGAGTGGGTCTTAGGTTCAAAGTTTATCTGACTTCAATAAATATCATGATTGTCTTTGGAAGATTCATGAACTGAATCAATCACATACGCAGCATATTACTGAAAGTTAGACCTTTTATTAAGGGTCATTTTGCAACTATAGACTTAAATGCACATCTTACCTTATACCTCCATTACTTATAAAACCTTTTGGCACAATATTTTTTTTGAAAGAGCATGTTTTGAGCTTTTGGTTAGGCCTTCTCAGGCATTTTCAGGTTACCAATATTTTCTCCCCTAGCACAAAAATAGCACATCCATGTTTCAGATGCATGCCTTGGGACAATCTATTAGCCTGCACTTGAAAGCGAATGCTGGGAATTTGACAAATGTGTCAAAACAACCAAGAGTGAAATCATTACATATATAGATACCCATATATTTACTGCAAGATCAATGTGGAGGAAAGGTGCTAATTTGACAGTTGTCAAGTGTCAGCTCCACAAAAAAGTAGAGAACACGCATTAGCAATGCCAAATCTATATGAAGTTTATACTCTCTAGAGCATACAGGAATTGCTACATGCAGTAATGAAAAATAATTAAATGTTTGCAGCGCTTTGCTTTGTCTTCTCTGCAGAGAAGGCTAAGGGCTCAACATGGTGCTAGTTTTATATTTTTGTTGATCTTGAAAGTTTTATATGAACTCAGTTCAGAGAACAGAGATTATTAAACACGAAAATATCTTCAGCATGAACTATCTTGCAATCATATCTTTTACATCTTTTATATATGAGGAAAATGTTTTAAAACATGCTATGCCTCTCGCATAGTTTTTTGATGGTTTTGTCAGATTGTTTGTTTTCCCACAGTGAAATCCCTTGCACACATTTTCACCATCCTTTCAACTACTTTCTTTCATTATCCTATCTGAAATGTCTGGCTTTGTGCTGTTACTAAATATGCAGTCCTGAAAGGCTGCTGCAACTGCCTACTCACACACTGCAGCAGCACTGAACTCAGTCAGGATATTCTTTTAAGTGCTTTGAAATACCTGGCAATAGAGAAGGTATTATAGAAAAGCAAACTCTTCTCTATTTTATCCATGTAAATAGAAACCTATAGTGTCTTCTGCTGTGAACTACCAAAGGCTGCTGCATGAGAGATGAAATGCAATTCAGGAGACCCACTATGAGAGTAATCCTTTCAAATGCACCTAGGATTGTTCAGATGAGCAAGAAAAAATGTGGCCATGAGTATTCATACAGTTTATTTTAAAAAGTTAGGATGAGTAAGAGATTAAAGTAGATGAGATTGTACGTGGCCTGCAAGACATTTTTGTACTTAATACCAAACAATTCTGCAAACCTTACCCCAAGTCTGTGACTAAGTGTGAAAAAGTGTCTACTGATAGGACAAGTTAGGAGTGAAACCGTAACAAAAAGACATAAGCAAACGGCAAAAAATTATAATGGATTTGTTTTAATGAGAATTAAAATTTTTAAAACTTTTTAAAAAAGAAAGAAAAGCATTTCTCCTAAGATGCTCTCTGTGCATTTTATTGAGGTAGCCTACAAAAAGTTGTTACTATTAGCAATTGCTTTTCCTCTTTATGTAACTGGCTTAGCAATGCCACACTAAGTGTATTTCTGGTTAATTAACCAGAACCCCAAGAGAATTTTCAGTTTATTGTTTCATGTTTCAAATTGTACCTATCTAGCAAATGTATTTGCAATTCGCTGGCTATTTTCAATTTTAGCTTGTGATACACAGAGGCTGTGAATTATAACAAACAGTTCAGAAGCTACAAGCATTTGTCACACACACAACTGAGAGGGAGGTATTCCATCTATGGTGTACAATCTTTCTTTCTTAGTGTTAAAATGTGAGATCAATTATGAGTTTTACAATAAACCGCAGGGACTGGGAGACATTCTTCACTGGCAAAGTGCTATCTCTCACTATGGTGGTTTGAAGGACAGGTTGGTTCTTACTCTACAAATGGAAAGATTAGTTCTGCTAAATGTATTTAGCATTTAAGTGCCACAAAACAACATCAGAATAACAGAGGAAATCTTTAAATATGACACAAGAACAGGAAATTTCTGGTGCATGATTGTCTGACAAAGATATGATCACTTTCTCTGCAAACTTTGCCAGCCCTGGACAGATGGAGCGTGGCAGGGGCTGGAGGAAGGCATTGCTGGGAGGGCTGTGTGCTGTCCCTTGCTGGGGACAGTCTGTGGCCAGAAGTCTGCAGCACAGCATCAGCAGGAAAATCCTGCTGGGGGATGAAGTCCTGACGTCACTGACCCTGGCAAAACTCCCAAAGACAAGATTTTGTCCAAGCTTTTAATACTTTAACATCCTGTACAATGCAGACACAAGATAAACCCATTCTAGCTTACAAAAGGTTTGGGGATTTTTTTACCTGACTTAGGTAATAAAGCTATTTCAAATGTCCCAGACCTCAAGGAGGTATACAATTATTTTTAAAAGTGGAAAGTATCTTTATATCTATATAAAATAGAAAAATGAATGCAAAATTCTGTAAGAGATTGCTTAGTGTCTGAAAGCCCTCTTAATTCTCGAGCCTAATTTGCACATTTACCGAAATTTCAAAATGATGAAAAGATGACCTATCTTTTGTCCTGTTCCAAATTTAATGAAAAGAATATGTTATACTTTGTTGCAGAGAAGGCAAGAAATCTAAAGAGATGAAATCTAAAGCTACCTGTCCTTAATGCTATGTAAAGCTTATTCTATGAAAAGTTTAAATTAGTCTCTAGAAAGTTGGCACCATTACATTTTAAAGATATAATTTAATTCTTTATTTCAAAACCTACAAGAAGCATCTCTCTATTAATTTTTTTTCACAGGAAACTTTGATAGATTTAGTCCCTTATGAATCTCATTTAAAAATACATGCATTTAAATGCCCATTGGGACTTTTTTTAGAGAGCTAGGAATAAAGGTTTTAGAACGGAATTCAGAAAGAAGAATAAAGTTAATGTTTTTATTCCCAGGGTAACTGAATCTTTTCCAGATATTAGTGGTATCTGCTACTATGTCTACTTCTGGTAAACAGAACTATTTCTCCTTAGATTATATAGTTTACTTTTCAGAAAAAGTACCCAGGTATTCTGACAAGGAAAAAGCCTCTGAAGAATAATCAAACCTCATTTTATCTACTGTATCAATGCTTTGTTGAACCTAAAAGTATTATACTATTACTACTTTTTGTTTCACTAATCTTGGTTTCTGCAGCTAGACACTATCAAGAGCACAAGACTATAATGATCAATAATAAAACTATCATATGCAGCAGCGTATTAGGTCCCATTGAAAAAACAAATGTAATTTGAAATAGAGATTATACTGTTGTTGTTTACTAAGTTAATTTTACACAGATATTTATCATTGAGTTGGAAGAATTTGTCCACTGGGGCCTTTTAGATTATAAGTGTGTTAGTTCTTTTCTTATGCATAAAAAATCTGTCAAATTTTCATTAGCTCAATCATTCACTTTAAATCTTGAATTTTGCAAAAATAATATGTCTGTTCTGACCTCATACATTTTGACCAAAAAAAGCCAAAACTTCAGATTTGAAATACTAGATGAAATTGCATTTCTTTCTTTCTGAGCTTACAAACAAGAGATACCTGGAGGTAAGATTGCTCAAAAATATTTCTGCTTTTTTAAACAATTATTTTCTAATGTATCATCTGTCTAGCCTATCTCAACTTTTCAGTCTCTGTAGAACTTATCACAAGAAAAGATACAAACTTTTCTTTTTTAAATTTTTTTTAATTTTTTTCCTTTTGTTTTCAACAAGTTTGTGCAAGCCTCACTGAATAAGTGGATGTTCTCTTTTCGTGTACAACCCTGGGACTGTAGTAGATTTCTGTGTACCAAGAAACACAGCTTTATGCTAGTAGGATAAAAGCTAAGTGTAGAGGTTAAGCTTGGTTTCACAGGATTTGCCTCTCAGGTTTTAATTTCAAGGGTCCAGTGTGCTGTTAGGGCCAGAGCTCTTTTTGATGGATAAACCCCTAATAACTTGAGACATAGTAACAGGGGTAAAACTAAGGTTACTATGCTGTTCTACTTCAGGCAGTGTGAGATTCACTAAAAAAAATTTGCAAGTCAGGGAGAATGTGAAGGCCCAGCTGGCAGTCGATATTTTTTTTTCCTCTCTGTGAAGTCTGCAGCTTTTTTCTATATATAAGCAATCTATTTGAATGTGATGAAGAACTAAGGCTTCACACACTTAAATACAAGTGATAAATTGAAATTACATGGTTCTGTTGCTAGTTTACTGCTGAAGTAATCAAAACACCTTTTTAGGTTTTGTTACTGTCAAATTAATTTGGGTAAAATGTGCCAGGAGAGAACTCTAAAAGCAAACCAGGGAAGATAGATATCCCACTATAATCTTATTTTTTAGTGCCTGATTTACTTCAGGCTGCTGCACTTCCTGAAATTTCAAACTAAAACACAGATGTAAAATAAGCCTTTCATACGAACCATACTGCATGTAAATGCAAATATAAATGATCAAGACGGTATCATTATTATTTTCTTTTTTAAGAATATAGTTCAAGTATGAGATGAATGTTACAACAGAAATACAAGGTTTTCTTTTATTGTTACGAGTTGCATCTTTTTCTATGCACAGTTTTGAACAAATTTGCAAGGGAAGAGTGAATATTAGATAAGGAAAGATATATGAGCTTTATGATATGAACTTTGTTTCTAACTTATGTACTAAAATCCATTCCTTGAACAAGTTTGCATTGTACAAACATACCGGTTTTGCACTGGTATGTGCACAATTAATGGGCCTAGCAGTGCACTCAGCAGTATAAGGAAAGAATGAACTGCAGGTTTTGAACAAATGCATTTACCACTGCTGCTTCTTGAAACTGAGATACTGTGACAACAGAAAAGCACTTATGAAAAATTTACAGGAAAACTCTCTCAGAGCACCTAACAGCAGGAAGACGCAAGACAGTCCTGAATGGGATCCAAAGTGAATCAAAGACATTTCTTTCTAACTCGCATCATTAAGTGTAAATATGAAGATTTTATTCTTCGTTAGCATTTGTTGTCTTGTTGAATTGAAATATTTTTCATTTAAAAGCTAATTGCTTTGTAATACTGTCAAACTCTTTAACTGAAAATGCAATGATTTCTTTGAAAATTGAAGTGAACAAAAATTCACTCATACTACAAATGTTTTAATAACTGTGAAGATTAGATTTATTCTCTACATGGCTCCACTCACTATGTATAATCAGAACTTATATTAACTAAGGAATGTTTTGAATTGTGACCTTATGCCTTCATTGATGCATGTAGAACTCTGAGGGCCTCCAAAATTCCTCTGACAAATATAGAAGACTTCACAGCATATTTGAGTAGAGCTATCATGAATATGAAGCAGTTCCTTAAGTCCTGTATTACACGACTTACCAGAAAACAATACATATGTGGGTGAAAACAGTATATTGGGCTTGTCAAAGAGGGAGCTGTATCTCTTCACTGCTTGAGGATACAGAGAACACGGCAGTTGCAATATCAGGACCTTTGGTGGAGCATGCGTACTTTCACTCCCAAGTGCCTGTTCATTTCTTTACTATTCAGTCTGGAAGGGTAACACAGGTATTTCTGACTTATCCTATGTGTGGAAACCTGCGTTAGCAGCATTTTGAAGAACAAGAACAAATTTCAACTAGTGTCTCACGGTTGTGACAGAATTATAAGAGTCTTGGAAGAAAGGGATCCTGGAATGCCTGTGTCTAATCACTAAAGTTGTAAAAAACATCATCTGGTGTGCTTTTCTACCTGCCACAGCCTCTGAAATGTGAAGGTTATCATTACATTAGGTGGAGCCATAACCTGCCAAGGAGCAGTCATGGAGAATTTTGTAGGTAGTCACTTCTTCTGATCCCTCTCCTTTTTCAGTGTATTACATCTTGTTTTGGTCATAGGCTTCCCCTGGCTTTCATTAGAGATAGTGTGTATATGGTCAAAATTCAATGTTGGATATCAGTTTCACATCTGTTACAGAGTAGTCCAGAGTCTGTTATTTTGGCATCTAAATTATACAAACCCTGTGTTTTAATAAGTAGTAAATTAAACCTGAATTTTAATTTGCATAATATGAACATACGTGAATATGATTGGGCATAATACAGAATTGAAAATACTAAATGGCTAAAAGGATAGGACTTTTTAAATTTTCTATTATTTCTTTTGTGCATTTTCAGTGGAAGGAAGCTGAGCTTTTGGCTTTAAAATTCCTGAATGGCTAAACTACAAAAAACCTGAGTCCTGCTAAGGTGATCCAAAAGAAAAATTGGGAAGTTTTGTAGCTCTTTGCTTTCCTGTCTTGGTTGTGTACCAAGTCTAAGCTATATTCTACAAATAACAACTCTGGCAGCATTGACTAAAGGTTTTAATAAGCTCTAATCCGTTTGCTTAAGTACCCTTTCACATACATTAACCCCATGGCTGTAAAGCAGTCATTGTGGGGACCATGTACTATGCTCTTAAGAAACACCATGGAGTGACTCATCCAGAAAATACCTGATAATTCATTTTACCATCACAGAATACTGAAAGACTTTGTTCTTATTGGTTTGACTGATGTTGCACAGATTTTTGTTACTAAAATTGCATGACTTCCACCAGTAGAAGTGTTATTTTGTGGAATTGTAGATTTGACTTTTCTTTCCTTCTTCCTAACTCTAATTATTGATCAATTATTGATCCACAATCCATGCTTTAAAGTGCAAATTGTTCATCTTCAGATTTCTATCTTTGCTAGGAAAGAAATACCAGATCTTATAATCACATCGTGTTAACTACTATTGCTGTTTCCTTCTACTTTCATTTTTCAACAAGTGATATCTCACAGATATGAGGCATACAAATTAAAACCCCCAAAGTTTGTAATCTGGTGTCCCAGCTTCAAGAAGATATATTGCATGGAAGAAGAGACAGCATTGGTATAAGCTCTAATGCATACACATTCCAGAACAGTATTCCTTAAAATTACATTGAGATAGACTACCTGAGGGAAAAATGAAATTTGCAATTAGAAAATGTGATATTGAGTAACAGATCTTGCAGCTTGCAGGCATTGTTATCAAGGTTCACAATCAAAGGTTTACATGGGACTTGTCCTCATGACCACAGAGAGCTGATGATCACATGATAGGAGATCTCTGTTTTGCATCAAATGCAATTAAACATATTTTCAGTAATTCATCAGGACATACATTATACCTCATAAATGGTGCATGTGTGAAAGAGGAAGCTGTATATATTAACTACAGAGGAACTACCATGGAGTTATTGTTACTTCATGCTGCTACTAATACCCGTTTTCCTATTATACACAACTCTTCTAAATCTCCAGATTGACAAGAGAAGAACTGAAATTGTGCTGGTTCCAACATTGAGTTGCAATGAATCCAACAGTGAGTTGCAGTAGCTTTTAATTAAAATTCACATAAAATTTCAAATCCTAATAAATGCTAATTTGTGGTGTCCAAATCCTCAGAGCAAGTACATTAAAAGAACTATACCCAACTTTAATTAAGTAACATTATCTCAAATAGCAATCAAGGGAAGAGGAATGTATTTTATTATTTGTTTTATATATATTTATTTATATATATATATATTATATAAATATAAATATATATATTTATTATATATTAATATATATTATATAATATAATATAATATAATATATATATTAATATATATATTATATTAATATATATATTTATATAAATATATATATATATTTACTACTCTGTTAGTAGGCATTATTCCTCTCACCAAATGTAACATTCTATGGGAATTACCTCTCAAGGATTATTCTTACTTGTCTCTCCTGCAGTGAAAGAGAGAACAAATAACTTTAAGATTGTGCTATCAATCTGAAAGTTTCTCTGACAAGACCATGATTATGTTCATCAGAAAACTATTTCCATACTTTTATAGTTTGAAATTTAAAAAAAATAATAATAAATCTGTCCATTACAATTTTATTTTTCAAAAAAAACCCACACAATTTGGAAAATGCTTTGATTGCTTGGATAACAATCAGGAATTAAATTAATAGAAAAATTTCTGCTTAATTAAAAATTTAATATACTATTGAAATAGCTGTCAATACCAGAATTAGCAAAATGATTCAGTTTGAACTGGGGTGTTTTATTTATTAAGTCTTTCAGAATACGAGAAGGAGAAAAGATGCAACATAAACAAGAGAAGCAGTCTGAAACCTGCAGGCCCTTGACTTTATTAAAAAGATCTTATAGATATAAAATATATAAAACCAAATGTTTGCAAGATCAGGATTGTAGTCCAAATCAGGTTTAGCTCAAATTAAATATTGCTATTTGCTCCATAACATACCTATGAATTTTGGAGTACTGCGTATTTGCTGCTAATATTTGAGGAAAATTTTTCTTCTCTGCTCAGGCTGGACTTCAAAAATGGCCAAGTAAGGAAAATTCACGATACCTAGTATATTTTCCAAACTATTACATTTAGAACAGAGGGAATACAAATAAAGGCTTGCAAAGAAACACTTGCACAATCTAAAATGCAATTTGATGCCCTTGATAATCCTCTGAGACACTGCAGCAACAGAAAAGTAAATGTAGTATTTTCTCTTTCTTGATAAATGTGATTCCATCAGTGTTAAAATGTAATTTATGTCAGTTTATTGTCCTACATACTAAATAAAAGAGTTTACTGACAAAATAAAAATAATTTTCCTATATGCACAGACGTATAGGTAGGAAGGGACATCTGGAGGTTATCTTGTCCAGCCTCCTACATGGGAGGACTCAGCCAACTCGGGTTGCTCAGGGCTCTCCAGACAGACTTTTTTACTATCTCCAAGAATGGAGATCTTCAGCAGTAATCAATGCATGACTTTGCCATAACAAAAAAAAACATTAAATACCTTAATGTCTATTCAGAATCTCTGGTGCTGTGCCTGTTGTCTCCTGTCCCATGGCTCGGTGTCTCAGAGGAGCCTGGCCCTGCCTTCCCCACGCACTGTGCAGCAGCTGGGGACATTGGTGACCTCTCCTTGCAGCATTCCCCACTCAAGGCTGAGCAAACCCTGCTCTTGAACCTCCACATCATGTGCTACAGCTCTGTCACAGGGACCTCTCACAGGGCTCTTTTACCAACTCCTGTGCAGGGTACCCCCGAAGCCCACTATCCTGACTGCACATGCACCAAGTGGATGGCAAACATCTCTTCCCTCAAGGAATTCATAGAAGTATTGGTATGTTATTCATCATGTTCCATTAATGTTTTGCTTCTAAATGAAATAAACATACAGTGGTAAATAAATATACACACATTGGTTTGCACATTTGCTGCCATACAAACACGAATTTTTAACCTTCCACTATGATGTGCAATCATGTAAATAAGATGCTAGAGTAAAATAGTCTTGTTTTAGGATTGGGACCTTTAATGACACGAGTACTTATTACACCAAAGCATTTATCTTCTCCAAAAATGGGATCAGGTCAATAAAAATTTCCTACAATTCTGCAAATTAAAATTTAGGACTTTATTTCAGTAGTCACTGACTGAGGGTTGACAATAATCCATGTCCAAGGAGGTAAAAATATAAAGAAATAAATACATTAAATGGCTTTTTAAATGATGTCATGGCAAATCTTAATATGAAAGGCAGCATGAATCAAAATTTCCTACATAGTTAAAACTATAAAGAAGTCAGCAAAGATTTCTTTGTGCCTCATTTTCATTAAAACAAGTAATTTATTTGATCCTATATAGACAATATAATGTTTTGAATCCTGCAGAGAGATTATAAAATATAAGGGTATTTCAAGCTGTAACTTGAGAGAAATAGAATTGTAAGGAAACTGACGGAGTATACAGGGTTTAGCAAATGATTATATTTGAGTGCAGAGCTGTTCAAATTAGATAATTAAAAATGATGGCATGATTCTGACAGCTCTATGATTTCTTCTAATATTTCATTAAATAGATCCAATACTGTTTAACATTTTTCCTAGTTTATTTCAGTATAAGTAATGTCAAAACCAGGTGTAGGCTGCTCAGACTACCGTTCTTTCCAATGTGGTTGAAAAATTCTTTAAAGGCTCTTGCATTCAGAAATACTAAATTTTTGCATTAATAATTCATTGGGCTTGAATTTGTTACATAAATCCTGTTCAATAAGCAGAATGACTGAAGCTTTATCAATGCTAAATAAATTACAAGTAATAAAGAAAATTAGCTAGAATGTGTAAGATTTGACATAACTAAGATAAAAAGCAAACTTTCCATTCCCAAGAGATTGAGTAGCCTTAACTGAGAGCTTTTAGTCACATAGCCATATGCATTGGTTTAAATTAGAGTCAAGCTAAATATTTTACTTTTCAAAAGAATTAGGACAGCTATAGGGGACTTTTTATTCCCTATAGTGCAAATTCAGTTAGTCATGATAATTTAATGGACAGTAAGGCTACACAGCCTTATTAGCAAGGCTCCCCTTCAGCAGCTCCTGGAGTGAATTGTCATTCTCCACAGACAAGCCACCATCCCAATTTGCATCTGACGTATAGTGTTCTCTCAAAAGGGACAAGCATATTTACCCTTCAAGCTTTATTTATCATCAGTCATAACACATAATATCCTATCTGTTTTATTCACCATAGATTTTTACAAGTTCAGGCTGTGCATCCATGCTATTTACTACTGGTAACTTCATGCTCCATATGCAAAGTCTCTTCTCTGATTGTAAACAGTTTCACCTATTTCATTTTTTGCCAGTGGCCAGGGATAAATATTATGGAATGGCACTGATTGCATATTTTCATTACACATCTTGTGTAAATACAGCTTCATTTCTTCTTTAATACCCGAGAGAGAAGTAGGAATGTCACTGATCCCTTAAGAGTGATGCTGCTCTCCAAGGCTACACTTATATATCTGAGTGAAGGTGCACTGGTGGCAACGGTAGCAAAAAGGTAACAGAAAAATCTGCAACATCTGCTAGCAAGTTAATGCAGACAAGTCTCCAGCAGGTTGTTCCCAGCCTTCGCTGATCACTTTGTCATCACTCTTTTCCTCACCTACATCAACTTTATAAGTGTAAGCACAGATAGGTGTTTTCTTGTTAAAATGACACTTTTGTATTGCCACCTTTTGACTATCTCTTTTTGACTGTTCTAAACAAAGGAAAATAGGGTTTGGGACTCTGCTGTTGACATACTTGTCTTATGCCTCTTTGAGTGGCTGTTTGGAGTATGTGGACACAAATGGGGCCAGCAGGTATTTCAAGACCTGGCAGAGCTCTCTGTGGGACGCGTGCCCTCCCTCTCTGCCTTATTGTGCAATTTAATGCAGTGCTGTTCAGTGCTCTGCTGTGAGCTGTTAAATCCTTCCCACCTCTTGTCTTAGAGGCTGCTCCATTTCAGGGAGATATGGAATTCTTGCACTAGTTCATAGCCCAGATATGAAAGCTTCACCAGATGCCAAGATCATCACCAAGATGATGTGCACTTTTAGGACATGTGGCAGTCTTTGTTTGCTGTTATGTAAGTAATTCAGGATGGCAGAAAGAGATCTGCTTCTTCCTTCAGCTGCCCAATGAGCCTCCCTCAGAAGATGACAGAGCATATGAAGCAGAGGTACTCTCACAAGCTGCAGACTTCTTGGTTTAAATATTTCCCTTACCAGAAGCAAACTCTGTACACCACTAGAAGTGTCATAGTTCAACTTACTGTCTAATGAAATTTTCTTATTTTCTGCTTTTGGCTACTTGTATTCGCTAACAGTAGTTACAGAGAGAAACACTAGATCAGCTTAAAAAAATAATCGTAATAGGTCACATTCTATTACTGTTCGTAACTGAATTTGCCCATTGAGGGTTAAGAGTTAAACTATTCCTATCTTTTAGCTGAAAGAGATGATGATAGCCTTTGAAAATCAAATTAACTAATAAATCCAGCATATTCTGTTCAGTGTCATCCTAGTTTATACTTTTCTAGCCATAGTCTAGAGGTTTGTGCTGTTAAATGAAAATGTAGTTAAACAGATAGAAATGTTTTTCAGATATTTTATTCCACGAATTTACAGTACAGACTAGGCAATCATAAAAAATGGCTCTACAGTAATGCTGACTAAAAGCGATTTGCTCATTTGACGCTTATGAATGTAAAACTTCTGTCAAACAAAAAAAGCCAGGCTCAAGTTCAACAACATTTAGTTTTGAAAATAAACATATTAAAGATAGATATATTTTTAGAAGGGCTAGGATAGGGATCTGGATGGGCCAAAAGAGATGTTTTTGACAAGGTACTCAACACACCTGTATTGCAGGTTTCCCAGGAATATAAGGAGGATAATGGCTTTTTTGCTCTTACACTGGATTGTGAAGCTTAACTCATAAAGAACTTTATCCAAACCATTAAAGCCAACAGAAATCTCTCACTGACGTTAATGAGCTTTTGTTCAGGTCTTTTACATGACAGCTGAAAGATTGCCATTGATTTCAAGCTCTAATTTTATAAAGCTTTTTCATATTCCCAGCTTGGAGGCATTTGGAAACATATAAATGTATAAATTAAGAGCATTATAATATTATATTATCTCCATAAGATAAAAATTTGCCTTTTTAACTTCTCAAATGAGAAAGCTTCTCACTGCACATGTGTACATCCAGGAATATATCAGTTATTGTGTGCCCTTATTAATAACTGTTTCTTAGATACCTTCACATATTGGTTGGATAACCATCTCTGCTCAGCTGGATGCCAGCTCTAAACATTAATCTCAACAAAGTACAGTTTACAATGACTTTTCCCTTTTAGCCAGAATATTAGACACAATATAAGTTATTGCTTTTGTTTCATGCTGATATTATCCTGACTATGCAAGGAAAGACAATACCTGACCTAGCATGAAGTTAACACTTTAAAATTTTTAAGAAATTTAAAGCAGCAGGGGAGTTTAATACTTCATCAATTCTTTATAATATCTCCTGCATTTCTGATCTAAGAAAGCAGAAGCATTGCCAGGAACATTACTTTTTATATTTCCTATGCTGTTGAACTACAACTCATAGTAAAAAGGCCCATCAAATAGGAAAACTACCAGAACTGAAAACAAAAAGAAGAAACTTTAGAAAGTGGTATCTTGATTATATGAGGTATTCATTATCACATTCCTGTAGTATGCCAAATAAGGAATGCTAAGCTAATATCATAAAAGCTTTATTTCATTCAGAATTGAGAAACAGCAACAGTCAATTTAACAGAAATCTCTATCCTAGTCCAGGTAATCGAAAAAAAAATTCCAGCAACCTATAATTTTTTACCCCTTAAATAATAGTAAAAATATGCAAGTTCTTAAAATGTTTATTGGCTTCTATTCAAAACAGCTATATTCACTGTTATGAATGGCTGACAGATTTCCAAACCTGAAACACATCAGTATAAAGCAGTAATATTATGTATCACCTGCCATTCAGTATTACACAAAGCATTTTTCTAAAAGACCATGTACAACCGCTACGAAGTAATTAATTTAGTCCCATATTTAGGAAATGTATTTAATATTTAAGTTTTGATCATATAGAGTTAATAGCATTTCTAATTCAACACTACCCATAGATACCCTGTTATTTTTGTAATATCAGTTAAGGTAATTATTTCATTCAAAGACACAATTAAGCAGAAAGGAAATAGTAAACCTTTACAAATATAAGTTAAAACATTTTCATTTTATTTACACACTTCAGGATATATGTCTATTCTTTAAAAATCCAATTTTAATCCTATAAAACCATGCAATAACACGATATTATTTATTTTATAACATTTTTATGAATTAAGTAAACACAATTTAATCAGGCCCAGTTTTACAGTTTAGAAATTCATATCTCTCCAAAGGTACCTCTAATTTAGAACTTGATTGGTACCAGGGTTTTTGCTTTATCAACCAAACATATTAGGACATTACACATATTGTTATTCTCCAAGAGAAAAAATTATTCTAACATCTGCTCTCAATCTGTTTTTCCATAATTTCCTTTTATGCCCCATGTAACTCATTAAGCTAATCTACAAAACATTACTGAGCCTATCTACACTATAAATGTCTTTCTACTATGTGATCACATGAAAATAGAAAAAATGGTAGCCTACAACACAATCCACTTAAACCCCCCAGTATTCCTACTGTGTCTTTTGATCAAAGAAAACATCATTTTGAAAGTCACAGTATTTGTGACACACATAATGTTTAACCTAATGTCTTAAGTGACCTATATACCAACAAAGTGAGAAAAGCATGTTTATGTCTTACAGTTGTGCTGTCTGTTCCTTATGACTGCAGCAGTCTTATGAGAGAATTTTTTTTAAAGTACATACCTTCTGAATGGCTTGAAAGAGTGATTTTAATATTTTAATTCACTTGTACAAATAATCTCCAGAGTACAGAAGAGGAGTAGAAAATGTCCCAGTAACCTAAAACCTTACATGTGTAGGATGAAAAGAACCTGGAGTGCAGTGTGTCCTTCTAAATACACTTTCCATTTACTTCTACAGACAAAGATTTTCTATATTATATTAGTCTGAAGTTAGTTTCAAACCCTGTGATTTCTTCTGCCCCTTCTGCCTGCATTCAGCGACTTCTGTTCTAACTTAATTTGAGAGGAAAATAGCTATTTGCAGCTGACTTGCCCATAATGTATTCATCAAAGAAATACAAAGGTCATTCTTCCTGCAGAAAGATAAAGAATTCACTGTCAAAACTTGTCCTGCTGGCTCTCTAAAGTGCCATTGCTGTAAGAAAAATGACATTCTATCTGATGTTAGCTAACAATTGATGATTAATGTGAGGTCAAAGCCTAGTGAAGGGGATCTAGTAATATTTATAAACTTGAGTGAAGTGAGCAAAAATCTGAGGGTATTTAGATTTACCCCAACATTCTATCTTGCACAAAAGCTGCATGGTGCCTACCTTGAGGATTTTACCTTGTATGAATTTCTGTGTGAGCTGCTGTAAATCTGAAACCAATGTCCAACTGCTAAAGGTTCTTTATGCTCTGAGTCTACATTGGCAATATATTTGTAAGTGAAAAGAAGATTAGTGGCTTTATGACTAAGATTCATGTTGGGGAGAGAGAGTGACACAGAAAAGCATACTAAGGGAGGAAAGAGATACCTGCACAGGATAGACTGAATGAGATTCTGCAGAAAAGAATATCTAAAACTAAATGTTAGAAATTTTAGAAGATAGTAAGAGGAAAATAATAAAAAAAACAAGCAAGAAGTACAAGCACAAAAAAGTGAGACAAACTAAAAGAGAGACATCACCATTACATGCACTAGACAGCGGGCCTATTTTGTATTTTTTCTTGAGGACAATTTATTTCGATTTAATAATTGGGTTAAACTTCAAGAAGCCAGAAGATCTCATAAGGTCCTTCTTGTCATTAATTCAATTAGTCCGTGGGATGACTTCTGTATGAAACAGATGTGAAATGCATAAAGGTAGAAAAATCCAATCTTGACATCTTCCCTGTGACAACCAGTGGGTTTTAAAATAATATTGTAGGAATATTCTCTCTTAAAAGAGAGAAAAATCCTGCATGTGGAATAGGGCTAAAAGAGTTTGTATTTCCACAGCAGGATACACAGCTTATGCAACTATTTCCCGCATGCTAGATTAAGTTAAAACAAGAACAGAAATCTATACAAGGTATAACAAAGCAAACCCGAATCCAAATTAGAATTCAGAGAAAGAATTTACTGTCCTCCTGATGAAAAGATGCACACTTTTACCCATCAAGAAACAGATTTTAGAGGTTACATTTTCCTTTCATTCAATATGCAAAGAAAATTTGAATATTTACTTTGAGAAGAGTTTTGAAATACCTCTACTATTGTCCCCTGAACAATTTACCAGTTAATGCTTGTTAAGGACAGTTACAGTTTCCCAATTCTTTATCCCAGCACTGGCACTAAAGCAAGACCATGCTCCCGGGAGGGAACTATTCCAAATTATATCAGCTGGCAAAATGTCCTCAGGGAGCATCTGTCAGCTACAGGGAGCTGGCTTGCCCTCTGGCTACTATTCCAGTATATCCCTCCAAAGTTAAAATCTCTACCGTATCTCCTTCCGTGTGGGGAATTAAAAGAAGTCTTTATTCTTTTTTTAATAGCTAAGAAAAAACTCAGTATCTGTTGACCAAGATATTTGAGAAAGTCTAATAATTCTCACAAAAATAACAGAACAACAATCACAATCAATTCATACTTGCTGTGTTTCACATATGCCCAGTTTTGCAGCCACAAAGTATTTATATATAGAGAGGATTAACTTACGGGACCAAAAGCATTGCTGTCAAAGCTGTGTCCATGGTGGTCCCCTTCCACCCAAATATGACCATGTGGAACTTTCACGTATTTCTTTTTATATCCAATGGTTCTAAGCAGAATTGGGAAAAAATGGTTAGTTAAAAAGATTTTTAAAACAAACAATCAAACAAACCAACCTAAAAAAAACTCCAAACCCAAAACCAAAAAAAACCACCCAAACCCAACAAGATTTTGTCAGGAAAATTCACGTATTTGCAGGTTTGGAATTTGACCTTGCATACAACTCAACACCAGCTTAAAAATGCCTGCAGTGAACTCCTTTGGAGTTCAAGAGCGTTACTCAAGTCAAAATATATAAAAATTTTGTATGAGCTAGTTGTGCTATGAGGGCCTGTTTACTACATTGTTTTGCCAGAAATCACATCACAACAAAGGAAGAAGAGACTTTTCAATTAAATATAAACAGATTATTAACAGCATCTCTGTAGTAACAAATTTTTGAACCATCAGATTTTATCTCAGGTAAATACCCGTGAACATATATATGTTGCAGACACATAAAGATACTGTTTAAGACTGTTTTTCTTCGTCAAAAATATACTGGTGTATCTGAGCGGCCTGCAGATTCAGAGCTTAGATTCCTGCAATGATTCTGTCCTGGGGGTACGATTTGTTCAGCTGTAACCAGCTAAACAGGATAAACTTAAAAAAAACCTTTAAGAGAAGGCCAAGTGACGAAAAAAATGACATTGATGCCATCCTCTACAGAAAATCATACTGCCACAGCATGTCCCAATATTACGAAATGACAACTACAGATTAGTACTAAAGTTGAGGTACAGAGTATGCAAAATTCCTGTATTTAGTTCCCCAAGTAGCTGTCATTTTCATAATGCCAGACTGCCTTCTACTGCACACTTTCACTTCCTTTCAGATGGGACCTGTTATCCTGCAATCATTCATGAAGAGAAGTTGTGTGCTTTAACCCCAGCCAGCAATTGTCATGCACACTGAATTATTGCCATGATGAAGCATTTCCAGATGGGACTACGCATAGTGATACCTCCTATTCAGTTCTGAATAAACAAGTCTGTCCACAGACAGAAACAGACTTTTGATCTCGCTTGTTGCCTCCAGCTGCTCACCGCTTTTCACTCTCTGGAAGATATGCCCTCAGAGCAGAAGGCAGAAGGAGCACACTCTAAAACAAAAAAAAAATCAGCTGGAGAGAGAAAATCACCTTCACCAGGATCTTCAGCTGAACTGTGCAACAGCACTAACCAGGGATATCCACAAGTCAAAATGACAAAAAATTGGGGTTTGGGAGATTTGCTTTACTTGGGGAGGAGGGTGAGTATGTTAAAAAAAACAAGCTAATCATCAACCTGGAGGCCATGAAGTATTAGATGAATAAGGATTCCTCAAAAGTGCATTTTATTAACTTTATTTGACTATATTAGTCAAATAAAAATAATAATTATCTAATTTGCAAGTCACAAAATCTGACCAATGCTTTTCCAAACAACCTTTTTCTGGCAGCTAAAAGGATGAGCATGCCAGTACTATATTCTAATGGAATTTCTACATATACTTTCCTTGGAAGCTGAAAAAATAATAGCCTACTTGCAGAAAAGAAAAAGACTGATCTTCATCTTTTCTAGAACAGTTTCATATGACACATTATTCAAGACTAAATTCCTAAACCGTTCAAAACATAAATGTAAAACTGTCCTAGCTGGTAAATATATGATTTCTTAAACACAAAGAGTATGCTATAATAATTCAATTATGCTAAAAAAGCAATTCATTACTATGCAAACCCTTTTCCTTTTTTTTTAAGAGATATGGCATACAGTTTGTACAATAAAATTATTTATGTTTTGAGATTTCATAATGCTTCATGTCATTGACAGTTTCTTTTACAAAGTATCATATATTTTACTAGTAAAACGTTTTAAAGTATAGGTTGAGAGCTGTCCATTAATTCTGCTGTTTGATTAGACACTTCTGAAAATTATTAAACGGGTCTCTTCCATCAGCGATAAAGGCAAACAATAGCTAAAAAAATATTTAGTTTTCTCTTCTATTCATCCTCCTGAATACAGAGGAGTATATTGTGATAAAGTTCTGTATCCTTACAGACTTCGTGCACAAGACTGAATTTCACTCAGAAAGGTGAAAGGATTTGAAAGTTAATTCTGCTGACATGTTTACCTCATAAATGTCAGGAAAATAATATGGCAAATTCCAGTCAGTGACTCAATTTCAGACCTGACACAATCTCTTATCCCCAAATAATCTCCTCCTTTATTGTGATTAGGAAATCACTAGGAGGAAGGGAAAAAAACATTTTGTAATAAATACTTAGAAACAAAATCAGAGGGAAAAAAATGGTCTGCACAGATAGGTCTTGCAAAGGTTTTCAGAGACCCTGTGAAAATCTAAGGGTTTAACACAGGTGTATGATGTGTTCTTTGAGGCCTATGGCAAAAAGAAAAAGATTACAGAGCAGAGTGCAGTAATTATAATTGGTTCTTTTTATTAGTTCTAAATCATAGTCAATACATATTTCTTTTCTACTCTTGAAATAAGCACCATAAACCAGAATATTTTTCTACAATTATGCAAAAATAAAGTCTCTTGTAGTGATTAAAGAGGAATTATATACAAATTCCCATTTTGAAAAAAAGCATTTTATTGTACACAAGTAGTTTTTACTTAGGAAATAGAATTAGAATTTACAATGTTAATAAACATATTAAGGGAATAGGGGAGAAAAAGGAAATGGAAAAGAAACAAAAGCGGCAGTTCTAATTATCTACTTCAGTAGATAGGAGTGATACTTCATGGATAAATCCCTTAAACTCAGGACTTAAATGCAAAACCTTCTGCCATTTCATGTATGGATTATATAAATCATCAGGTTTTTCCCACATGTAGGCTCAATAGAAAAAAAAAAAAAGAAGACATATTGTAAAAAATAAGTACCCTCATACCTGTGAACAGAAGAGAGGCAAAAAAAAAATCTATTTTCCTAAAACAATTCCTTCAAAATGTCACTACAGTATTTGCATAGGGTAGTTATCTGGAGACTCTGTATCCTCTAGCAATACTACTGCAAACACTGTCCTGTGGAACTTTCTGGAATTTGAAAAACAATTTTACTTCAGATTTTCACTGCATGCATTAATAACAAACCACAGCAAAGGCCCAAATAACAGTGAACTGGATCATCTGTTTCTTGATATTGGTTTCAATTTATAAAACAATTTCATTGTTTAGTTACTTCAAAATAGATCAATAAACTATTCCTGCAAACAAACCAGAATCCAGGCTTTCGAAGCCATGTTTGGTTCATGATGGTAGGTTATTTTTAATTACTGTTGCAAAGCGCTATGTTGATATTTTTAAAATAAAAACCCACAAACTTGGTTTTCTTTCCTAAGATGAGAACCCAAATTGATTCATGGTTAAAATTAGTCATTGCCCCTCTCTTGCATGACTCCTGCAGAAATTTTAATCTCTGACCTAAATTGCAAGGAAGAGACGACATGTGTGTGCTGCACTGGCAATATGGCTCCTAATCCAAATGTACACACTACCATTTATTTGTCTCACTAGCTAAACATTTTAGCTAGACATGCTGAAATAGAACTATTTTCCATCATTTTGTGCAATCCTACAAGGCCAAATTACTAACACAAACATCATTTCTGAAAAGTGTTAACTCCACTCTTTTTCTTAAGGATAGCCTAGCCTTGCAGACTACTGCCATCAGCTTTGGGGATTTAGATCTATGTAAATGAATAACAGCTGTAAGTGTAATGATCAATAGTTCTGTAAAAATAAATACAATACAATGTGAAAAAGTACTCTGGAATGCTTCTAGCACTCTTCAACAACTGCTGAAAAACCTAAAATCCTCAAGGCAAATGTCAGTTTAAAGCACTATTAACTCATTGGGAATTTTACATCAATTCCTTCTGAGACGTATTTCCTACAAAGGAATTGCAGTCAATAATATAACATATATTTTGAAAGCAATGCAAACTTCTATTTTTCTTTCTTAGTTGAGCATCCTTAGACTCATTTCTCTGACTGACTGTAACCATGACGTCTGTTAGCTCTCATGCATGAAGTTTTTAAATAAATTTAGAAGATATCTGAATGAATTCTTAAGAGAACAATTTCTGTAAGTAATAATTAACTTAGTATTTGTTAATTTCATATCTAATTCATTAGCATGAGTTATAATTACTGAACAATCTCTTAAACCTCATAAAGCTTCTACTAATGAAGAGTAGTCCTTCCCTTTCTTAAAGTTACTATCTTTTCAGAAATCATAAAAACTGTTTAACACCTCTTATTCTTCCCACTGAAATTGTTTGCTTTAGCAATAGTACAGGAAAAGACATTAACTTACACAGATTTTGATATATAGAATCTAAGTACCCGCTAAAAGCCATACTGGTGTGAGCAAAAAAAAAATAATTTCAGGTTTTACTGAAGTCTTTGACACATTAGTAATAATCACCTATGCTTCTATTGCTCAAACTGTACTTGAACTCTCATTGGCTTCAGGTTCTACCAGAGCTGCAGTAATTTTCTTGCTCAGAACATAATGGAATTGCATTTATCTTTTTAGGCATTTTTACACAAGTTGGTCTGAAATTCTGATTTACTTTTTTTTTACATACGAGGTACATTTTGAACCTTTGCAAAGTTTTTTTTTCTCCACAATTTAATAGCTAACAGATGTACTTATAGCTATCCTTGGCTGAGAAATAACTTCAATCTTGACAGTCAAAAATGAGCTCTATATGGTATTCTAACCACCTGCCTACAAGCAAGAAAAATCTGCTTTTTTTGATGCGGTACCCGTGCCAAAGCAAGCAACTTGGCTCAGTTAAGCTGGATGAGGAACGATTGCCTTCAGTTTGATTTGATCTTGAGAAATCCAAAGGTCTCAGCAATTTGCATATCTTTGGGTGTCATCAGGGAACAGACACTGTAGATAATGTCCTGTTTGCAGAGGAGATAAAAAAAAAATACAAACTCTTTTGTAAACTAGGTAGCCTCTATCATACTTAAGAACAACTTTCTCCCAGCAACACGAATTGGTGTGCATGTTTGTTGGGTTTGCATGGACAGGTTTTGTTAGCATGAGGTCTACAGGGGTGGCTCTGTGAGAAGCTTTCCCCACGTCCAAAGAGGCCAATGCCGACCGGCCACAAGATGGACCCACTGCTGGCCAGGGCTGAGCCCATCAGCAGTACTGAGGAGGGCCTGTGGGACAGCAGAGTAAAGAAGGGGGAAAAGATGCTGAACAGGGTAATTTCAACCAAGAGAGTGAAAACATATGTTACAGCTCTGCACACACCAGGGTCAATGAAGAAGAGGGAGGAGGTGCTCAAGGTACCAGAGCAGAGATTCCCCTTCAGATCCTGGTGCAGACCCTGGTGAGTCAGGCTGTCCCTCTGCAGCCCACAGAGGTCCATGGTGGAACAGAGATCCACTTGCAGCCCATGGAGGACCAAGTAGATGCTTGAAGGAGGCTGTGACCCCATGGGAAGTCCACTCTGGAGCACGCTCCTGGCAGGACCTCTGGCCACATGGAGAGAGCAGTGTTTGCTGGAGTAGGTTTTCTTGCAGGACTTGTTACCCCACAGAGGACCCAAACTAGAGCCATCTGTTCCTGAAGGACTGCACTTAATGGAAGGGAACCATTCTGGAGTTCACAAAGAACTGCAAATTGTGAGAAGGAGTCACATTGGAACAGTTCATGTTGGAGACATTCCTGTCCCATCAGGAACACCAAGATCAAGCAGGAGAAGAGTGTGAGGAGTCCTTTCCCAGAGGGGGGAGGAGCAGCAGAGATGTGATGAAATTATCACAACCCCCATTCCTCTCCACCACTGGGGGGAGGAGGGAGAAAAAAATGGAAATTAAAGTTGAGCCAAGGAAGGAGGGAGGGGTGGGGAAAAGGTATCTTAAAGATTTGAATTTATTTCTCATCATCGTCCACTGATTTGCTTGGTAATAAAATAAACTAATTTCCCCAAGCTGAGGCCATTTTGCCCAAGATGGTAACTGGTGAGTGATCTCTGCTTGTCCTTATCCTCACCCACAGGCCTTTTGTTCTATTTTTTCCTCTCATGTCCAGCTGAGGAGAATGATAAGCAGCTTTGGTGGGCACCTGGCATCCAGCCAGGGTCAACACAACACAATGCAGATTTTTTTCCACATATATTCATCTTAATCAAATTTGCAGAATGAAAACATACTAAGATATTCAATTTCAAGTGACACCCAGGTCCCAAAATAGGAACCTTTCTGCAATATAACATGTAAGTTTTATTAGTATCACTGCAGGGAATCTTAGACATGACACTAAACACCTTCCAGCTCCTAAGAAATCTCCTTCTTCACTTCCAACACACACATACAGCCATCTGTGCCTTTCTACTTTAACTCTTCCCTTACAATTACATAAAGACATAAAGGCTGGGCTATATATATGAAGCAACTATTTTTTTTTTTTCTGAAGGCCAGCTACAGACTAAGCATGAGAGTAAGTAAATAGGTTAGGGAATATTCTCCAGTTGTGTGCAGCTATTAACTTTTGCCTCAGAGCTGAAATCTGCTTTCCTTATAAGATGCAGATCCACCAGTTATTGAGAGGCCTGACTGTAAAAAATGCATCCAAACTCAGAATCTGGAAAGTGCTGGAGGAGCCCTAATCCTTCGGGTATTGCTTCATAAGCATTGCCAGACCTGATATATTGAGAAGGGAACCCCCAAAGGAAGATATGCCTAAATAACAGAAATTACAGAATCTGAAACAAAAGACTCCCATTCACTGAGATTAGGAGTAGCCATTATGGAGGCAGTGATTCCCTCTGCCTGTAATTGGGCAAATTTTTGATTGTACAAACTCTGTTCTACATTTTGCCAATAAACATTTTGAAGTTTTAGGAAAAATTAATACTAATTTACTGGTTTCCTCATTTGGAACAGAATAATCATTACAAAAACACCCTCTTTTTAATAAATAAGCAAGGCAGTTAAAGCAAGCTAAACTGCAAATGCTTTCTCTTTTTCCCAGCTAAAGCATTCCTTCCAAAGTACACCACTGGAGGTTCCCATAACTCAATAGTGCTACGAGTAAGTAGAAATCTGATATGGAAAGTACAGGAGATGTTTGTAGCTCTGCTTCATTAATTAGATAATTTCTCACAAAGCATGTCATTCTTTAAAAAAATAGTGATTGCATATACTGTATGTATGTGAATAGAAATTACTGCACACTTTTACACAAATCTGTCACTCCCATTTGGGATACTGAAGCTACTTCATTCTTTTGCTCACCACATTCTCCTAATCAGAAGAACCTTAATTCTTTTCAGGATAAAATCTGCAACAAATACATACCAGTAATTTTGTGTTGAGAACAATCTTTATTGGTTGCATAACTTTCATTTAGATGGCTAACCAGCTTATTGATTCAGAAGAAAGTAGACATACAATATCGCATTTTTCTCTACAAATCTTTCACTTGTGAATCTCTCTAATTCCAACTGCCAACATTGTGCCCTTTCAAGTTAAGATTATGTAAAGTATTCATTTTGATTCTTCTGATAAAAGTCTCATTAACCAAATAAGTGTATCATTTCATTACCTTCTCACATTTCTCTACTAGATTATATTGATAATTAACATGACAGGTTTTTGCTAATATCATTAACAGATATTAACAGTATCATATTATATCATATATTAGATGGCGATCATTTGCTAGAGAGTTTATCATTAGCTTCATCATTTTACCAAGGTAAAAACTTACTAGCTATGCTAGGTCATCTAAGTGAATTACCAAACCCTGATATCACTGTCAAATTGGAAAATTTATACCCATAGAAATGGGAGGCTACATACAGGCTAAAAAAGTATTGCCAGCAAAAATATTCATTTCTGCACCCTACATACTCTTTTTATCAATATTGAATTAAATGGGAGTATTTTAGTTTTAGACACATTTTAAGGAGTCAAAGACAATGGTTTTGAAGTGAACTTCAAGAGTTAAGATTTATGGTACTATTAAGATGAAAATTTCACCTGATACATAATGGTTTCTTTTTTCTCTCTTTCTGCAACATATGTAGAAACGCACCTCTCCGAAACGCATATGCCAGCCTAAGAAAAGAGATGATCAAACCTCTTCTGGATTATAAATTGTGAAATTTAAAATCTGACTCAGCAGCAAAACTCTAGCCTGCAGAATCTGCAATTATTAAACACAGCTCTCTATTAAATTCTTCCTCTTTGAACTCACTTTTTCTACTCACCCAAATCCTCTCCCTTAGCAGTTCTTCTGTCATTTCTTTTGTGACAGAAACTGTCAAGAGAGAGGCTGCAGGCTGACCTTTGGTTACCTATCCTGTGTATTTACTCAGCCTCAGAGTGGAGGTTACTGGCCAGGCCAGTCTTCCAACAAACATGCTCTCTGAGAGGAGGAATAAGGGTGTAGAGGAGGGGAGGAGAAAAAAATCGGTTTTAAAAGTCTTTGCATCCCAGAGGGGAAAATCATGGCATCTACCACCTTCGACAACCCTGTTGGCCTGTTCCTTTCCTAAGGAAATGCTGAATGAAGGATAACACTCTTATTTTCAAAAAGTGGTGACAGAGGTGGTCACAGCAACATTGCCTCCTCATCACTGTTACAGGCAACTGGGCTAGATTCCTGTAGAACTGTGACTGCTAAAAGAGCCTAGCAATAGCTCTGCTCAGGTCCAGCTGTAAGAAGTAATTCCTCAGCCACATTCCTCTCACAAAGGAGCTATTTGCTATACTTTCATGATTGCTTAGGACTAACCAAAGGTATTAAAATTTTCTAATCTGCTTTAGGAAGCATATGCAAAATGTGGAACACTTAACATAGTAAGTGCCTTCAAGACATTTCGTTTTGTTTTGTTTTAATTTATGGAAGGGGGAGAGCTGTTATTCTTTGTACAATGGAAGCCTGAAATTTCACATCTTCTATTAATATTTGTTAGAGAAAAACAATTAAAAATGCCTTTTATTGTTTTTCCTTTAAAAGTGTACTTTCTTTTTAAAGAATGCTATTATCAAAAATACAACTGAGAAGCTTACAAGTAAGTAATAAAATATTAACTCTGTATGGATAAATAAATTATTATTTTTATGATACAAGTTATGACTATGAGTTTTGAAACTCAAAAATATTTCAATTGCTTTATTTTAAATAAGTACAAAAAGTTATTTGTTAGTAATAAAGCTGTATTACAAATAATAACAGTAATATTATAGTATAGTATAATGGCAATGAGGATGTATTAAAAATAATGATACTTCCTGCTGAGAAAAAGTCTGAGATAACCACGAAAAAATTAAGGAAAAAGACTTACACAGTCAGCAAAGGCTTTGGAACACTGGTCATATTTTGGGAAATATAAAGGAAACTAAGATCAACATGAAATTTCACATAACATATTCACAAAGTTCCCTAAAATTTCAAAAATAGACTAATCCCAGAAAGAAGTTGGTTTATCTTTATTTTTTCCCCCATCTTTATCTCATGCAACAATAACAATTATCATAAAAGCTTGATTTGGCTTTAGACTTGTCTGATTTCAATCGGAAAAATATCAGGTTTCATATGTCTTCTGTTAAAAGATACAAGCGTATATATGTAGATCAGACTGCTGACACCTCCTTTTAAGATGGTGGTGCTTTTTCAGACTGAACTTTCAAATTACAGCTTTGCAGGACTATTCAGCCTTTGAAGCTTCCCATCCCTTGTACAGATACAATGAAATTCAACTTTGGTTTACATATCAACCTTATTCTAAAGGATATTTATATTCACAGAAAGTTAAAGTGACCCACAATAAAATCTGCAATTGCCAACAAAAGGTTTTTAAATAAATTTTTTGAGCAGTATCAGCATGTAGCATAGTATGAATTATGACTGCTGAAATGCCTTGAAACATGGTAAAAATAGTGCGAATCAACATGTAAATGTAAAACTTAACATACAGTTGTAATACAGACTTCTCTGAAATACCATTTAGATTAACTCCAAAACAAACTTCCTAGAGAAAAATAGAGATAACTTTCAGGAGTCTTTATCATGGAACCCTTTCCAAAAATTCCATTTTAGTTTGCAAAACATTTCAGTCTTTTTTTTCCTCCCCAACCAAACCTATAAATTAATGTGATTAGAGAGAAGTTTCATCCTTACTGTTATTGGGAAACATCCAGTGAACATTATAGATTTCTTTTCTAGAATATTGCATGTTTAGTGCCTTCTTCATCACATTAACTGTTTGGATTTTTAGGAGAAAAAGTCCTGAAATACATGTTACAAGAAAATTTAAGTAAACAGGGATGAGTTGCTTCCAGTCCATGATAAACATGATCTGAAAATGTGTAAGTGGTGCTGAAGTAAATATTATAAAGCAAAGAGTTTAGTTTTCATCAGTCCTGTCTTCGGCTCAACAAGATTGTCTGACATGGATCCCTGTGTGCCTGCTGACACCTGACAGTGCCTAAGGTTCTCACTGAAAATGCCCACAGAGCACTTGGCAGACTCATCATGGTTGCCTGGACATTTTATCTCTAAGTACTTTTTTATAACTAAATTCACAGGTACCTAATTCCATGATTTCTTCCCAATTCTATTTAAACCCAATAAATAAATGATGTTGGCGCCTTCATCCCTGAAGCAAAGAATGACAAGATCATAGCACACAAGAGCTGGTTTTAATTTCTAGCCAACTGCCTAAACATTATTGCAAGATTCAGATTCTTCCTCCTATTTTTAATCTTAGCTGAAACAGAAAAATGAGAGAGAAAAAAGTCTGGTTTTCATATTTCAAGATATAACTTAAATACAGATGTGTGCATGAACATCTGAACACACATATGTTTATTCAGAGGGCTAACATAGCCACCTTGAGCAATCTATGTGCTGGAAAATTTTTCTAATAATTCCTTCCACTGAGGAAAATACTTGTCTGGCACTACAACTCAGAGAAGCACTCACCAGGTGAGCAATCAGCCAGAATGACTGGTGATTTGTGTCTCCTTCTGCAACTGTATGATTACTTGAAGGTGGGAAAAGTAGTAAGCAAGAATTTATGTACTTTTATTCTTCAAAGGAGACATTTTCTAGGAAGTTTCTACAAAGAATTACTATTACAGAAATAAACAATTGAAATTTGAAGTAAGAATAATGAAAAATCTTTTCTTACTATTAGATTCGTATCTAGACATGGATGCTATTTTTTTCCTGGCATTTAAGATAATGTTGTGGTATATCCAAAAATCATCAATCATCATTAATCTTTTATGAAGATTATAAGAAATGCCTTATTTCTGTGTCTGAGCAGCAGTCCATATAGCCCAATGGTCTGTCTCCAGACAACTGGAAAAGCAGACAGTGCCCAGGTAAAGCACATTAGCCTGACTACTCTCCATGGGCACAAAGATTTAATCTATCAGAGATGTTTGATTGTACATCGTTGTCTGTTTCTTTTAGTATCTGCTTACTGATCTGTTATCCATGAATTTGTCTAAACACTTTTTTATATTTGCCTATACTGTGTGCCTGCAGCAACAAATTCCAGAAGTTCAAATTCCGGAAGTATCTGCTGCACAAGGACTTTCTTCTGTCTTTTACAGATCAATCTCCCACATAAAATGCCTCTGCTTTTGTTTTGTGGGATTTGATTAGTGGTTCAGTTGGTCCATCAGCATTGTTTTTGCTGTCTTTAATCTCTATCTCCATCTTTAAAATCATGTCTCAAGAAGCAAGAACTGACTGCATCATTTATGGATATTGTACTCCTACACTGTTAAGGCAGCTCGATATTTTGAATATTTTCTTAGTTTTTTAGCTTTAGAATTACAATTTAGATTGCCGGAATCTAAGAAACAGAAGACCTCAATTTATGAAAAGTCTAATACTTTTCAGAGTAGCTTACTGTTTGCTACCTAAGCTCATATATAAATATTTTTTTCTGGAAGAGCTAAGTTACATGCAGTCCAGTTCTGGGAAATAGTAAAGAAGTTCTTCATGGAGCCTAAAAAGATTTAGATAGGTGATCTTTGCTCTTAGGACTGGATGTTAATACCAGTTTTCTTTTTTCGCACTGAAATTTCACATTATTTTGTTAAAAGGAAAACCCTGCAAAGTAGTAAAATTTTCAAGCGAAAGATTGTAAAAAAAATTATCTGAATTACATGCAAAAGGAAAGGGCACTGCCCTCATTAATACTTCCAGTGCAATGAGTAACCTCACAGCACTGAGTCAATTGATATTTCATTAAACTGCTGTATTTCTCACATTCTCCTTTAGTAACATTAAATGTTTTCCCATTTAATGTTACTAAAACAAGAAAAAGTTCATTCAATAGTAATTCTTGAAAAAGCCCTCAGAATTATTGTTTGATCATTTTAAATATCAAGAGAGAACCTAATTCTGTGGCCATAACAGTAACTTCCTTGTCGTGCTCCTGTGTTAGCAGGAACACAAGTGTGCTGAACAGTCTACTGAGTCTTGTAGGATTAAGAAATACTGGTTAATAAGGGAACTTTTGTATTTCTTTTTTTAAGACACAAAGTGCTACAAAAGAAGTACTTATGACTTTGTTTTACAATCTTGCATTATGAGACTGGGAAAAAATAGGTATTTTTGTATAGGAACAGAAAATCCTAGCATGCTGGTATTTCTGGAAAGAAAAGTGTTATCAGCATGATCAGATGGTTCTAAACAAGTGAGAGTACGATGATAGGAAGTCCCCTAATCATAACAGTCTGAGACAGACACAAACTCCAAATTCTTACTTATAAACAATATAAAAGAAAAAAAAAATCAATAAAAGTCAAAACTATTTCTGCTAATGATGGCCATAAAAAATTTATAATTAAGGATCTAAACACAACAAAGTATATGTTGCTAAACATATTTTGAAATAATGACATCAGGCTCTACCTGCTTTAGCAAAGTGTAAGGGCCAGTAATACTGCCAAAAGCTGAAGCTGAGGTGTGAGAGAGAAAATGTTCAATGTAAAATATATCACTATTTGAACATCACTCTGAAAATTGTCATTACCTTTTGTCAGTATACCTTTTAAAGTTGAAATGTTACAGGTATCATGAAACAAAAAATGATTATGAGTAAGACTCCAGTCTAATGCCTTGTAGAATTAAACTATTTAAAGATTACAAATTTCAGTTTCAGATTAATAAATCAGTTTTCATAGGCTGGTGACTCAAACGAGCAGAAATTGTTTGCATGTTCCCACAAAACTTTGCAATGTTGCCCTAACCAAAATGAGGCTCCTCATATGCTTGTCATTTTGATCTTGAATATAGTTATAACATAACTTCTGCACAGAAGACTTTACTATCCACATAGAGAAGCTGGTAAAAGATGGGGAAGATTTAGCACTACTATCCACATTTAGTAGAGTAATCTGTAATGAAGATTAATAGGTTTGTGTGAGGCTGTTTAACAAAATTCAGATTTCCTAAGTGACAGACAAGACCCTATTTCCCTTATTTGACCACTTGTATGGCTTTATAAGAACTGGTTTTAACTGTAATTATTCTCTTGCTTTTTCCAGCAATCGCTGTTACCATAATACATTAAGCGAAAATAATTTGTATACATTGTTCTAATAACTTAGGTTTACAAGACCCGGTTCCATCTCCTCATGTTTATTCTTCAACTCTAGAAAAAGCAACAGTTTTGTCTGAACCCGGGGCAATGGGCCACAAAGTGAAAAGCAGAAATACTGATATTAACATGTTTCACTGGCTTCTTCCTTCAAGGCCATAGATGAGTGGATTTGCAGGGGGTTTTCCCCACAGGAATGAAAGTACCTCTCAACAGAAAAAGATAAAATAATGGAGTTTTGGTGCCGCACACACCGAATCACTCACAACTACCAGTAGCAAGAGCTTCTGTCTCAGATGCTGGACCTTGCTCATCTCTTCAGTGGCCAGAGATGCATCACGACCCCTGGGAACTTGTCTGTGTGAAGGACAAAGTCCTGTCACATAGAAGAGAAGCAATCAAACGTCTGCATATTTCGCTGGAGTGCAGGGCTGGGATGAAGAGATTCCTATCGCAGTTGCCATGCCTTAAAACCCCCATACTTCCCAACAGTGCAAGGGGAGCCAAGGGAGCCAACTTTCTCTGCCTTTCTTTCCGATGAGCTGCTCCAGCACAATTCCCCATCAGTCATAATCTGTCACTTCTGTTGAGCATTAAGATTGTAATTAATTCCTCGTGCCCAGTTATGCAAGGAAGCGGTACTGTATAATTCTCAGCAAGTCATTCTCTCTGTCATAGCAGAGAATCTTTACAACAGAAAGAGCAATAATCTGACAGACACGTGACAGCTCAAAAAACCCTTCAAACATTTGATTCACAGCAAAAAATGCACACATGAATTTCTTGAGAGGATGCCTTTAGAGCTCTGTTACATTTCACCAGCCCTTGAGAGAGAGCAAAAAGGGAAATGTTGCGTAGGAAAGCAAAAGAGTCATTGCCAGGCAATTCCCAGCTCTTCGTATTCAATGAATTAGTTAACACCTAGTTTAGAAGAGGAACAATCATACTTTGTTATGTCCTACTGGCAAAATTCCTGAAACATAAAAGCACAATATGTGCTTTTCTCCAGTGCATAACCAGTTCATTTTTCAGCTTCTGACCTGATAAGTTACAACAAGTACCTCAGTACGGAAAGTCAGTAGAAAGCAATAACCAGCAAAAGAGCTGGTAAATCAGAAATAATCCTCATATCTAATAATCTACCTGCTATATTGCTGTGGAAGTACCACAGCACTTCCTGTACTAAGAAAAAGTATTAGCAACACCAAAACTATCTACCAGTAGAGTTACTGAGGAAGAAGCAGAAAGCAGGATTTCTAACCCAGTCTTTCACAGTCAGTGCTAAGCGACTTCCCAGTTATAGCAATAGCAGCTTAAAAAAAGCTATGGGGAAACCTGAAATAAAAGAGATTAGATTCACAGCAGTCAAACCAGTAACTTCTATTTCAGACTTTTGTAGTTTTAGTTTTTTTCTTTATTGTTGTTATTCTTTTTCTCCTTATAGTCCTACAGGCCTTTATACTTCCTTTTATACACTTCCCCCCTTCCTTTCTTTATGCTTCCTCAAAGGAAATGTTAGACATGTCCCACAGCTTTTTCTCCACAACCCTAAGAAATACTTATGGTGACAGATGCACCCTAGTAAGGGTTGATTGGTCTGCCCAATAAATTCTGAGTGTTCTTCCCAACTGAACACACCCCAAACCTTGAGCACTGTCTCACTGTGACACAGCCCTTCTGTAGAGCTGTATGGGCTGCCCAGGTAGGTGGTGGAGTCACCATCCCTTGAGGTCTTTAAAGAAAGATTGGATGTGGCACTTTGTGGCGGTGGTGCAGCCACTGAGACTGATTCCTACAGCACCGCCCCTTACACCAAGCACGGACTTCGGCGAAGCACAATGGAATGACTATTCCTCCCGGGGCGAAGAGCCAGAGGGGGAGGGTGTAAGCGAGGCTGGGGAATTCCCCGATCTCTCCTAGTTTTCCCGCCCTTGGTTGCTGTCACTCAAGGTTTAGGTTACACCCCTTTCCCCTCAGGATTGATTGCCTATGCATGACATTGTTTTAATATTCATATATTGCCAGAACGTTCTGTCTTTCTGTTGTTATCATTGGTCGATGTTAATGTATTCTTCCCCAGTTCAAAATTATTGGCCCCCTGTTGTCACGTGTATGTTCCCCATTGGTTTGTTTCCCTGGACCCCCCCTCTATCCAAACCACTCCTACTCCCCTTATAACCTGTTGTAACAGCTGCTCTGGGCTCTTCGGTAGCTGGAGCCAGCCTCCCTAGCTCCCCATCTGGGTAGATTGTATCCCTCGCCTATTGGGTTACAATAAACCTGGGTGATCGCTACCTAAGAGTCCCTCCACCTCTTCACTCCTGCTCGGATTGCTACTGTAGCATCGACAGCTGCTGCTCCCAGGCAGGGAGACAGAGCGCCTGCAGGGCTCTTTAGCTCGCCTCTGTAACCAGGCTCGAGGAGTCTGGTGTAGGCAGCACTTGGGCATCCAAGCGCTTCCACTGTCGCTCCTGCGGTACAGCAGAGGAGCTGTCCGTGGCGACCGCAGCACCGCGACAGCACTTAATGCGATAGTTTAGTTGATAAGGTGGTGTAAGGTCATAGGTTGGATTTGATGATCTCAAAAGTCTTTTCCAACCTAGTTAATTCTATGATTCTGTGATCTCCACCCTCTTCATAGGATCTCATTTACTCACAACAGCCAGAAAGATTCCTCCATACCTCCAAGATGCAGCCATTTCATAGACTGGGTTGCAAAGTGTAGCTATGTGAAAGGCACATTAAAGCATATTCTTTATGTGCAAATGCCTCTGTCAACCCAGTTCTCTGCAGCTGTCCATACCTGCTTCTCAAGAATGACAACCTTTCTGATAAAGAATATAGTGCCTCTGAGAGTACATTAGTACCAGCACCAACCCAGTAAAAGGTAAGTGATAAGACATTAAATAGGCGAAAGTATGGGATTTTTCAGGCTGAAGATATTAGGAAAATTAACTTTTTTTTTCCATGCACGAAAGTATAACTCCAGACTTGCTTGATACTACTGTGGTTAGATATAATTAGGAAACAATATGTACGTGTGAATGACACATATACCATAAGTAGAGTTCAAGTGCAAAGACATGGATAGCAGCTGAAAAAAAAATCATGAAAACACTATTAAAAGTCTGGAACGGGTAATTTACAGCATAAGCTACCAGTAAAGGAACGTTTCCCGAGTCCGTAACATTAGCATTAGCATTTCTTACCACTACTATATCACACAAAAAAAGTACAAAAGCTAAGGAAGACAGACAGCAGGAGAGAAAAATAAATACTTCATAGTGAAATCTTCTAGCTCCAGATTAATTGTAAGAGACGTGATATTTTATAAACTGATCAGTAATAGGAAGGGACAAGTACATAACGTTCTGATGTACAGACCATTTGTATTCAGTTGATATGTCGCTGATACAAGAGGTACAATTACAGTTTTTAGTTTTCTGTAGATTTCCACGACACCAAGTTTTCTTAATGTAATGAATCACTTCAGTCTCATATTTCAATTTAAAGAATTTATGGCAATTATAAAACTCAGTGCTCAGTCTGAGAGTTTGACCGCTGTATGTTTGGAACATGGATCACATAAAAGACTTCAGTCCCTATTCAGAAAATACAACATATGGAATGAATACTATACATTACTTTAGCTTCGCAAAAAAACATGGAATTACAAGAATAGGAAAATAATTTTTTCATAACAACCAGGAAGCACTTTGGAACTATTTAGCCCCACTCTTTATAGGACAGCAAGGAAACAAGCATGCTATTTTCTGATATACTGCTTTTACACATGGGAGTCCCAACAGGTGCATTCTTGTGAACCATGGTGTTACTACACCTGTAGCTTTATGAAAAAAATTTAGAATTCAAGAATACTGAATGCAGAGAGAAGTTTTTCTTGCTTATCAAATCTCTAGCAAGTGGCAGCATTTTCTACACATTTTTGGAAGTCCAGAAAAGGCTTATTCAGGACTTGGTTGGACTTACTAACCTGCTGGAAGGAGGAGTAGCAGGACTAAAGAAGAATTTCTCATTACTCCTTTCGGGTTTTCCACATGGATAATACTTCACCATCCATCAGACAAATACTTGACTAGTCTTATTATTAATAGCTAATACATCTTCAGTGAGAAAATCTCAAGAAAAGCCTGAATTTCATATCAGTACCTCTTGTATCAGCTTTACATTTTTATGCTCATTTGATGCATATTATTAATCAAAAGACTGCGAGAGGAAGAACAGGAAAAGATAAAAAGGTAAAAATGTAAACTGAATAGCAAGAATATAAACAGGACACTTGTTCAACTAGATATTGTATTTATTTTCAGTATAGTCAATACATGCTCTGCAATGCACAAATGTGATGATAATATCTTTACCTCAAAGGGCTTCAATCTTGTACCATAATACACCTTCCTTGAAAAGCTAGATAATTCAGAATAGAGAATTTTTTCATTTCTAAATCATAATGGGTTGAGTTGGAAGGGACTTTAAAGATCATCTAGTTCCAATTCCCCTGCCATGGGGTAACTAGTTCAAATTTCTCCTGACTTTTAAAATGTAAATCTTGCCTATTGATCAGAAAACACTTTTGGATATTTTTTTCTCCACAAAATATGTACTGTATCAAATGTCTTATCAGCTACCAAAATCTGAATAAGCACAAAGTCCAAAACATTGTTCAGATTATTGTCTTGTCTCAGGGCACTAATGATCATGTGATATAGGATATAAAAAGTAAACTAGATAGCAATTACTCCATCTGTTGAAAAAATGGACTTAAATACACCAACATAAAGGAACTCAATTTTATAGACCATATAGCTCCTTCTGTTCATACATTGCATATCAAATACTTTTTTATTATACTACACGCTTTTGTAGAAATGACACCTTCTTAGAAGTGTACACTGTGGCACAGTTATTGTTGCTATGGAAACTATAATATTAAATTTTGTGATTTTTGCACACATGTTCTCAGATATAATGCTGCTTTCATGTACTATTTAGTAATAAATTTTCTCTTTCCCCACCAGTCTTCGATGGACTACTTTCTTACAAGAGGTAGACTGTGCTCCCTGGTGAATTTTTGCCCTTTTTAAAGTAAATGGGAGTTCTACTATCATCTTCAATGAGGGGGCATCATTTCATCCCAGACCTCTGCTCCAAATACATTTGTTGAGCAATATGCTCTGAAGATCTGATTCTGGTTTCACTTATGAAGAACAGAAAAGGGGAGAGAGAGAGGCAAACAGAAGAAGCATGAATGCAAGAAAGCAAAACAAAGTCCCAAAGCAAGAAATCAAGAAACCAAGCAAGTCTTCTGTTCCATGTCAGATTGATATGCTTTATATGATATCTTTGGCAATTTTCTCATAATTTAGCTTAACAGTATAAATCCAAATGTAATATAATCAGAACAGTTCTCACGTCTCAAGAACTAACTGGCATGGTTTCTGTCAATGACCTCTTGTCAGTTCTTTTTAAAAATGAAGTCAGACATTTATTAAAGCTCTAAACGTAAGTTCAGATATGCTGTGATAGCTGGGCATATCTAGAGGAAATAGTGTCCGAAGAGGGAGCATTTACGGCAATATTTTTACATCAAAATTTATGGGCCTGTCTGCTTTACTTTGCCATTTACAGGCTCTGACATGGCATTTCTCTACTTGAGTTGAGTGTTTTAAGGGGCTTAGTCATCTTCCAATTACCTTAGCACTGCACAAATGGAGATGCACTCAAGCTTCAGGAAGGCCCGCTCAGCTCTGACAGAAATTATCAAGCCCTACAAATGAATGTGTGTGTATGTGTGGGTGGGTGTGGGTGTACTTCTATACACACACTCCTGTGTGATGCACAGGAACTATGCATTCCTTGGCTATCCCGAAGCCCAGCTAACAGATGGTTCCCTACACAGTAAGTAATAAGACAAAGATTTCAGATTTTGGTATGATTTTTTTAAAAAACAGTGAGTTTTTTACCATGAATGAATAAGAATATTCAATTTGTGAACTCCTGTGAGTGACTCTTAGAAACCTTGACCCTGCACACTTCACAATCAGCAGAAGCTCCAGGTATTCATCATCTTTGAAAGCTGAAGACTATGTCAATCTCCAAATGTCAGGCTTCTTTTTCATTTACTTGGTATTTATATATCATTTAAGAGGAGGAGATGAGTGATGGGGTCAAAGTAACAGATAAATGAGAACGATAAAACTCCTACTCTCTCAGACTTATCTGACATTCATAAGAAATAGCCTTTCAGTAAACACTCTCCTAGAAGACCAGTGTGCCTGCAAAACACATAGCAAAACACCTCAGTTTACCTTAGGGGGTAAACTGGTGAAGTCTTCAACAAAAAACTGAGTAGTATCTTGCAAAAGAGATATTTTTTTATGTTTTTGGAACAATCAGTGAAATGCATACAGTACAGAAATAAAAGTAAACTAGAATGGTTTCAAAGAAATAACTTTATATATGAAATTGATTTTATTCTTCCATAAGGTTTATAATGCATAAAGTCTTTAAAAAACAAAACATATATTAGAAATACTGAAATGCTAAAAATAAACCCTGCTGTAGAATCTATAATGAAAGCCAACACTTTTTAAACTTTGTTGCTCCTGACAATAAAAATCTATCCAAGTTCAAATATCCACTCCTCTTTTTACATAACTCACTACCATTTAAGCTGCTTGAAAAGAGCACAGAAATGCATCAATGGTTAAAAAAAGCTGACAAGGCTACATTGTTTAATCATTGTTTTAAAATCTCAGTGTCTATAGTTTTCTATTGTACACTCAATAAACTGGTCACACACAGCTTTTAGCACAGTCCCAGTTGAGTCTTTTATTAGCTCTCATTGTTTTTCCTCACTGGACAAGCCAGATGATTTTCTACTAAAATTTGTTAAAATTTTCTTTTAAAGATTAAGTATTTGAAATTTCTTTTTATCTTTTTTTTTTTTTCTTTCCCCCTATTATTCACTCTAATATTTACTCCTGATGTATGGTAATGCAATCTTTCTTCTTTTGCCTGACTTCTCACACAAACTGACTTAAGGTATTTATGGAGTAACTTCAGTCACCCAGACCACTCTGTGGATTCCAAATCCCTGTCTAAGATAATCTGGTTTTCCCCTGCCTTTACTGGAAGGGAGGCTGGGTTCTACAGCAGGGACAACTGGGTTCCTGCACTAGTTCATGAGCCACTGGGTTGAAAGCCATAGTACAGCTTGCAATAAAAAGATATTTGTGTATAATTTGTGTTTTAATTAGAAAGGTTTTCACAATTAGAAAGTCAATTTTTAATTGTGTATCGTTGTTTACACAACCCTTAGAAATTCTGCACGTATTCAGACTACTATTTTAAGTAAGTGCACCGGTGCTGTCTGCATTCAAGATTTTTCAAAATAATGATCTCCTCAGAATTTATATTTAGTCTTGGAAGCTGGTAGATAAGTGGTGAAGTCTGGCTGCACATGTATGTCTCCACTGTTACCATTTAATCTATTACAGCCCAACTCACCTTGTCACATTGCACCTATATATATGTGTATATATATATGTATTTTCAGCACACACCTGACTCTTCCTCAGACATTACCACACTTCATATTTTTGTAACAACTGACTAAAATGTGAATAGTATATATTAGGTATATACAAAATATATATTAATGGATATCATTTTTATTACACTATGGTGCTTGACATGCATTTTATTTAATCAAAATCTCTAATCAATATGTTTTTTAAATTTGTTCAGTATTTTGTTAGCGTTATTTCCTTCATTTTTTTCATTGATTTAGTAGCACCATCAATTGCTAACCAGTAGATCAAACATTAATGGAATCTTTTCCCATTGCTGCGTGTTTGATAAAGATCATAGCCTTATAATATTTTTTTATGTTTATGTAAATATTCTAAAAAAATCACTTTAATTATTGCAAATGCAATTTTTAGGTAATGTCTTACTGGAAGGGTCATCATACTCAATAATTAGATTCCACTGTGATTCTTGTTCTCTAAGATGTTAAAAGCAGCAATCAAGATTTCAGTCCCATTGTTAGATACTTTATAAACCCATTAACTGGGATTCCACTTAGCTAAATTTAAAAGTTACAAATCTATTTTAAATTCACCACTATCAAAGGAAACATATTCAGGTGACTTATTATTCATTGCATCTATCTTAGCAACCTATTTTATGCCATATAATTTTACATATCAAAAGTAGGAGGGAAACTTGTGATTTTTAGAAGAAACACTCAGTAGGAAAGGTAATTGGAACAAGAAATTTTAAGTCCTCAGTCCATGGCTGTCACAGTAACACAGTAAAAAGAAAACGTATTTCAGTTACTCAAGAGTCACTGTATTTACACTGAACAGTAAGCTGTGATTTTTTTTGTTCACAGGGCAGACAGAAGGCTGACAGGCTCAATACTTTATTAGCCTCAGCATTCTCAAGAAATAATTCATGACCAAACACTTAATTAAAAGAATTTTAATGATGGGCTAGGATCATAATCCAGAATAAAGAGGGGACGTGTCATATATGATAGACTATGATTGTATGCAAGAATGTGAAACAATAGTAAGGAACTGAACATTTCTGCAATCACTTTGCACTAAAGATTTCAGCATTACAGCTAATTGGAAACAAAATATGAGGGAATGTTGATGAAAAAGAAAGACAAGTACACTTAAGTGATGTAATACAGAGATGTTTTAAGAGATATGTCACTTAATCTTCTATCAGTTGCTGAGGTCCCAGCTAGAGTACCACGACTTAAGAAAAAGTGGAATCTAATGGAGAGAATCCAGGATAGAGCGAACAACTGATATTCTAAAAAAGATGTAGATCTCAATGCAGGTAAAACAATGCTTCTGGGAAAAGTTAAAAAAAGCCATGTCCTAATTTTATGCACACAAGGATGGACTCTGATCTAATTGTTACCACACAGTAAAGATATAATTGGGAAAATTATTGCTAGTTTGAATGAAGGCCAGCTTAATGTCTATTAGCAGTTAAATCCATTGTCATTTATAGTAAAGAATGGCAGAAAAAAACCCAGAAACAGTCATTTTGTTAACATAAAAAACTGTGATGTATCTCATCTAGAATACTGTCTCTATGTTTGGATTGCTCTGACCCAGGTGCAGGACCTTACACTTGGCCTTGTTGAACTTCATGAGGTTTGCACAGACCCACCCCTCCAGCCTGTGAAGGTCCCTCTGGGTGTCATCCCTTCCCTCCAGCACAGCGACCACACCACACAGCTTAGTGTCATCAGCAACCTTGCTGAGGTGCACTCGATGCCAGTGTCCATGTCACTGACAGAGATGTGACACAGCACACTGGGTGTTGTGGATGATACAGGTTGCAAAAGGTTTGAAACGTGATCAAACCCATGGAGGAAGATTCTAGTGAAAAGTTTATTCAAAGATATCATCAGCCTCAAGTTAGGATGTCGTTCAGAGCCAGGATGATATTATGGAAAAATGTTCCTAAGCACCTGCCTTCTCTCCAAATTCCCCTCTGAAGAAATAGGGTTATGCTGGGATCAATAAGATCTGTCAGGAAAAACAGAAAGCCCTTATAATTTTTTACTCTGGAAAAATTAGACTAAGTGCAAGAAGCAGCTCATATAAACTGTAGTGCTGTATGAAATTCTTTGGAGGGAACAATGATAAATTTTTTCAATAACTTTAGAAGCAAAAGAGAATAATTGCTTAATTTTCACTAACATAATTTACTATTGTGAATTACTATGAAAAATATTCTGGCTACATAGATAACAAAACACTGGAGGAGTCATTCTGTGGAAGTTGTAAAATAGCTTTCAACAAGGTTTAGAACAGTAAGACAGGCACACATTTGTTAGAATATACTTGATCTTTCTTCTTTGCCAGAAAACTGATTAGCCCATTCTTCCAGCTTCATTTGTATTTCATGGCAACAATTTCCAAAAGAATAAATGGAAATCAAAATTTATTTTAATAAAAAGTGCACCCTTAAAAATTACAAATTTAAATCAATTAATTAAGTAGAGGTTTGAGACAACACATCTATTGCTTCATTCTTTCAAACGATGTTATGAACAGAACTGAAGGTTTTAGAATAAAAATTTTCTGTCACTTTTTAATCATTTAAAATCTACAAGATGAAAAGAGAAAGAAAGCCTGAGTGATGGAAAACTAAATGCGAGCATGGAACTGAGCCTCAGTGGATGGATTTTAGCAGAAGGGTCATCTCTTGAATAAAGGAAGAATTAACCCATACATAAACTCCAGTAAAATCTTGTGCAAAGTCTGTTTTGTAGATAAATATAGCAGACTCTAGGGCTACCCAGGCTATGCTTTTCAGTTAAAAAGGACTCAAAACACCAAAAAATTAAATGAGAAAGCATTTTTTGGAATGAATCAAATCTAAACTCTTAATGAGAGCAAAAAAAGAAACAGTTTTGTTCATAAAGATGTTAAGATTAAAATCTTGTATTTTATCTAGAATAAAGCTTAAAAACAGAAGACAAGGTGAGGTCCCTCCGGAAAAAGGATTGTTTACTTTTCAGAGTGGGAATAGATGCATTTTCAACAACTTCCTCCTGTCATCTGATTGTAATCTTAATTTTTTGTCTATTAACTGAATCCCTCTTTATTTACCCTCTTCATCTCAATTTGTCTTCTCTGCATGGGGTGGGATGAGAGATAAAGATCTGACTTCCTCTGCTGACTGATGCTGGAGCAAACTAGTGAAGCATGATGCCAGGATATGTTGCATCACTGGTTTTGCCCTGTTTATCCTTCAATAACCGTTTTCATAGAGGATGCAACGCAAAGGACAAAAAGGTACAAAAGTAAGTTTTACAAAGAGTAATTGTTTTCCTTATCATGACTGTGCTGGTTTTAAGAGTTTCCACATCACTAACTTGAAAGTGGAAATCGGTGTGAGCTAAAGCACGTACATACAAAAAAGATAATGGAGCAGATTAACCTATACACCAATGAAATCTAGGTCAGGCTTAATAACCTTCGAAATGCAGCTGACTCAATGAATATTAAGCTAGTCAACCATGAGAGATGCATTCATGAAGCCAAGCCAATCTAGGTTTTTTAGATGAAAATTCACTATAAAATACTGACATTGATGTGATTTTTTTTCCTGAACAAATACAATTGTACCATTTCTAGAAAACTCATCACAGATAATTAACAGTGGGTCTCTAGCAGCAATATTTTTAAATACTAAAATAATCTACCAAGAAGGCCTAAGGTAGGTATTATTTTCTGCAAAAATTGTTACCAAAAGAGAAAAAAGGAGGAAGGAAAGGAAGGTAATTGTTTTTGCTCAAATTAGGAATTGAGAAAAGGCTTCTAGTAAATTGAGAGAGTTAAATAGAATTTTTCTGAAAATCCTATTGAGTAAAATTTCCTGCAGAAAACAGTAATCAAAAAAAAGGAAGAGGTTTTGGTTTACCATTTGCTGAATTCAATACATCCCAATCATGCTGGTTTTATCTTGTGAAGGGGAATATATATTTATGTATGTGTAAAAACCCACAAAATAATAAAGTAAAATGTAGCACTAAACCCACTGAACTTGTTGTAGGCAGAGAACTGTCTTACAATCTCTGCTTTACACAGTTCAGTCATAACCATCGTATGAAATTTGTTGGAAAAGGACATAGAAAATTATGACAACGCTTCTAGGCGGTTCAGCAGGGCTGCTTGGGTGCTGCGAAGCCTGCCCTTATCCAGCACTTTGGCCAGATAAGCTTCTTTGGCTGCCACTATCAGCAGCCCTATCTTATCTCGCTTATCTCTGTACCTAGCTTGTGCCTTGCAGTGAGAGCAGAAAACCCCGATGGTAATTGAAGCAGGTAGAAGTAAAGAAGAGAGAACGGACTCCTGGTAGCTTACCCAGACTTTTAATGATGTTCTTTTCTTCAGGATATGTGCTACCAGAGAGACCCCCAATGGGGTCGTTACACAGCCTTTTATAGACAAGGTGAAGGGAGTGGTGATAAGGTGGGTCCAAGGTTCTTAACAAATCACAAATTGACATGGGGTGTGAGCTTTCCAATGAGTCTTGGGCAAGGGTGGAACATATTTGCATTAGCGTATGAACGTTACAGAACAGTAGAACTTTCTGGCAACTGTTGAATAGTAAAACAATACAATGAATATTAAAATAACAGAGGTGGAACTGAATCTATGATTGACAAGGTTAGAACCTGGCAGCTAGGGGATTTCCCCCTAGCCCACTGCCACAATGACTCATCTTTTCTGTGCTGTTGCCTTGTATAACACAATAAATATTCAACAAATATAATACCTGATAAAAATTAACATTTTTCTGGACAGCAATTACTTAAAGCAGGGGTACCTGAGCATCATGCGGGGGTACTGTCCCCCCAACACATCCCACCATAGAATTTCTATTTCTTATTTCATACCCTTGTGGACTGTGCCAATTCCTTGTACCTGATACTTTTACAGAAATTTCACAGAATTGTTCACTCTGACAGGATACCATGTGGCTGTTCCACAAATATTTCTTCGCTTATGGGGATGGGCAACCTGCCCTAGCTGGCACTGTTTGGGCAGGGAAGCTGGACTAGATGATTTCTAGAGGTCACTTCTGACCTCAGTCGTAATTCTGATTCTGTGATTTTCCATTTATATGAGATCTTGAATGGGCCCAGAAGAGGTTTGTTAAAAATAAGTCAATATTAAGAAAATCTTTTGGAAAAAATGTCCTAATCTCTACTTCACCTAAAGACTACATAGAAGACATGTTAGTGTTCTAACCATATTCCCCCTTTCCCTCTCCTCGGAATTTTAGTTAAAGGAAATTACATTAAACGAAAAATCCAAAAAGCAACAAAAACTCAGCTGTTCAAAATGGATTAAAGCCTCATTAAGCAGCAACCAGGACTGATGTTTTCAGTCAGTATGATTTATGAACTTTGTTTGCTTTGTGCTGTTCACCAACAAACAAAAGAGCTTCTCTGGAAATGTTCTCTGGGGGCAAAATTGTAAACAGAATAAGTACTCTATTAAAACTCCAAGGCTGCATTTAACAACAAAACTATAAAATATTAGTAAATTTTGACTGCATCCTTTTTGAAATGGTACGGTGCAATTATTCATTTTTACTGAAGGGTGTGTGCTTTGCCCAGCATTATCTTCACTAGTTTTTGCTATTTCCCCAGACTGATAAATGTGAAAGCAAAGAGATTTCGCAAAAAAGGCTGGGTTTTATAGACAGGAATCTGCACCAGATCAATCTCCTGCTTACTCTTCCAGCACTGTCCATGATTTGATAAAGGTAATGATAATTCTTTAAACATTCTTATTCACTTTATATAGAAGATTTTCTTACGTAATTATAGAACAACTTTAAAATCCAAATATTGTCCTCAGCCTCTCTCTGAAATATAATGCTACTATAAAGACAAAGTTAAATCAGTACCTGTCTTCATTTTAAAACAATGAAAATACCTCCTACTGTACAATGAATCAATACCGTGTATTTTGATAAAAATACTTCCCACATGTGCATATGCAGTATCATAAATTGCTTACTTTAACCTGAATGCCACAAGTATCTCCTGCTAGTGTGAATGTAAGCAACCTGTATTTTCTTTTGGAAGACTCCTCAACTAAGTGCTATGCAAAGGGATATTTATTATTTAGAATCCAGTTTATCTGGCCACTACTATACAAAAATTCTGCTAAAAAACACCCCCTGAATCTGCCTTTAATTGTGATCGGACAACACTGACATTCTTACCAGAAATATGGTCCTCGTGTCTTAGAAGTCAACAATTAAATTTAAAAAAAAAAATAGGACTGTTATGATCGCATGCAAAATGTATCTAGTCATTTGAAAAAGGTCTAAGAAACTGGTGGCATGATTCATAAACATATGCTGGTGACATGATTCACCTCATTCTACCTTTGGCAATTATGTTGGATCTACATTATTTCTGAGAGATAACTACCTATGCTCTTTCTTAAAAAACCTCTCTTTCTTAGTATGGGAAGGTCAAAATTTTTTGTATAAACAAATACATTGAAAGATCATTTGAGGCTGGAACCAGATTTAAGCAGTGAATCAAAAGAGTAATTACAAAGTAATTACTAGCTAGCTCCTAGATATTATATAAGCAAACCTAGTTTGAATTCTGTACTTTATAGTAGGAAATTTAGGGGTTTTTTTTAAAAATGCTACAATAATAAACAGGTATTTTGCACAGCATTTGATGGACAGCTTTTCTGTGAAGTAGAAAAATGCACCTTAAATTAATACAAAGAATTTATATTTTGCTTATGCAAACGTCAAGATTATATGTCTAATTAGGCATGCAATCATGCTTTTAAATTAAAACAGGTGACACCTAACAGCAAGAGAATTAGCTGTGTATGCAAATGACAGCCTAGAGAGAACTGGATGAGCCAGAGGCACTTGCATCTATTTAAATATGCTATGCCATTTTCAACATAATTAGTTATCTAATTGAAAACCCAAACTTAGTCAATGCATTTGTACATGTAATTAATTAGTTTGTTTAAAAGCACTTCATTCATAGTACTTTATTCTTCATTTCCTTCCTTTGTCACATTACCACAGGATAGATTCAATTTTCAGAAACAAAAAGAGACAAATAAATAAAATAAAGAGGGACATTAAATAAAAGAAAGCACAATAGGGCAATACACCACTAGTGCTATCTAGAATTTCAGAGACACACTCCTTTTTTTTTGTCTGAAGCTTTTTTAACTATTTCAATATACATCTTCAAGATATCTACATCCTAACAGCTACATGTTAAAAGACTCTTTAAGCTTTCCATATGAACAGAGCATCAGTTGCACAGATCAGATACACATTGTAGACTCCATGCAAACAAGGAATTGTGATCAAATAAAGCCTTTATTTATTGGTATCTCTAAATTGTGCCATACTGATTAGGA